>JADRCD010204070.1:0-11923 GCA_019843815.1 Montemys delectorum
CATTCCTCTGTTGAAGGACATCTGGATTCTTTCCAGCTCCTGGTTACTATAAATAAGGCTGCTTTGAACATAGTGTAGCATGTGTCCTTATTACATGTTGGAGCATCTTCTGGATATATGCTCAGAAATGGAATAGCAGGGTCCTCAGGTAGTATTATGTCCAATTTTCTGAGGAACTGCCAAATTGATTTCCAGAGGGGCTGTACTAGTATGCATTCCCATCAGCAATGGAGGAGTGGTCCTCTTTCTCCACATCCTTGCCAACATCTGCTGTCACCTGAGTTTTTGATCTTAGCCATTCTGACTAGTGTGAGGTGGAATCTCAAGGTTGTTTTGATTTGCATTTCTCTGATGACTAAGGCTGTTGAACATTTCTTTAGGCGTTTCTAGGCCATTTGAGTTTACTCAGTTGCGAATTCTCTAGCTCTGTTTCCAATTTTTTAACAGTGTTGTTTGGTTCTCTGGAGTTTAACTTCTTGAGTTCTTTGCATATATTGGATATTAGCCCTCTACCAGGTGTAGGATTGTTAAAGATCCTTTCCCAATCTGTTGGTTGCCGTTTTGTCCTACTGACAGTGTCCTTTGCCTTACAGAAGCTTTGCAAATTTATGAGGTCCCGTTTGTCAATTCTTGATCTTAGAGCATAAGCCACTGGTGTTCTCTTCAGGAAATTTTCCCCTGTGCCCATGTGTTCGAGGCTTTTCCCCACTTTCTCTTCTATTAGATTCAATATATCTGGTTTTATGTGGCGGTCCTTGATCCACTTGGACTTGAGCTTTGTACAGGGAGATAAGAATGGATTGATTTGCATTCTTCTACATGCTAACTGACAGTTGAACCAGCACCATTTGTTGAAAATGCTGTTCTTTTTCCACTGGATGGTTTTAACTTCTTTGTCAAAGATCAAGTGACCATAGATGTGTGGATTCATTTCTGGGTCTTCAATTCTATTCCATTTATCTACCCCAGAAGATGAAAAGATCTTCAATACTCGTGGATTGACAGTTCTCATTTTTAACTCTTTGAGAAACCTATTTCCACAACGACTGTATTTATTTCCACACCAGCCAAGGTACATAAGTATTCCTTTCTGTGCACATCCTTTCCTATGGTTGTTATCAGATTGGTTCCTGAGAGCCATTCTGACCAGGAAGAGGTGACATTTCCTTGATGACTATGGATGCTGAAGCTTTTAAAAAATATTATCCATTTGTGTTTCTTTTTATGTTTCTTTTAAAACTGTCAGTTCAGTTCATTTCCCATTTCTTTATAGTTTTATTTCCTTGATTCTTAATTTCTACAGTCATTTGTAAATTTCAGATATTACCCACTTGTCTAAATTGTAAGCAGTAAAGATTCCTTGCCATTCTGTGGGGTCTATTAGTTCTACTGACTAGTTCTTTTGCATTACATAAAGTTTGTCTCTTCATAGAGGCCTAACTGTTGATAGGGTACTCCTTTGGGAGTATTCCTTCTGCTGTTTCTGTTCTTTTGAAAAAGTTCTTGCCTAGAACAATATCCTGAAGTGTATCCCTGTGTTTTGTTTTTTCTATAAGATTCTCACGACTTATATTATGTATTATATAAGGTCTAACAATTTAAACTAAGGTGATACACTTTAATTGATCTCATACAGGGCGAAATTATGAATCTAGTTTCCTTCTTCTGCAGTAGAAATCCAGGTTTGCTGACACCATTCATTAAACAGGCTGCCTATTTCTCAAAGTATATTACTGCCTCTTTTGTCAAGTTTAAGTGTGCATAGCATTGCTATTTCATTTCTGGCTACTTTATTCTAATCCTTTGGTCTACTTGTCTATTTCCATGCCTGTTATCAAGGCTGTCTTTATCAGTGTGGCTCTATAATATAATTTGACGTTAAGTATGATACTTCCCTCTAAAATTGCTTCCACTCCTTAAAATTGCTTCCAATATTTGTGGGATTTTGTGAGTCCAGATGAATTCTTGCGCTCTCTCTCTCTCTCTCTCTCTCTCTCTCTCTCTCTCTCTCTCTCTCTATACATGTGGTTTTATATCAACCAGTATCTTTTATAATTTCCTTTGTGAATATCTTGAAATTTTCACTGTACAGATATTTTTATTTCATGGTAATATGTTTTCCTAAATACTTCTGTTTAAGGAGAGTGACTATAAATGAAATGTTTTTCCTAATTTTTTTTTTTTTGAGAGTAGACTGTTGGTATAATTAAAGACAACTCTTTTGTGGTTGTTGCTGCTGTTTATGTTGCTATTACTATCATTTTTATTACTGACTTTGTAGGTGCAACTTCACTGTGTCTATTAGGTCCCAGACTTCTCTGATATACTCATTTGGGCCACTTATTTAGGCAATCATATTATCTTGATAGTGGAATTATTTTACTTCTTCCCTTCTTATTGTTATGCATTTTATGATTTTCTCTTGTCTAATTGCTATAGATAAGATTACTGTTACTACATAAAATAAGGGGAGAATTTGATATATACATCAACTATTCCTAAAATCTCAAACAGGAAAGCATGTTGAAGCTTGTGAAATCTCATCTCTTCTAATTGAGTTTGTCTTGATGTTAATTTTGATGTAAGATAGTGTAGCTATTCCAGCTTACTTACATTTTTACCTTTGCTTTGTAGTTTGTTTTCCTTTGATATTAAATTTTAGGGTATCTTTACTGCTTAAGTGTGTTTCTTGGAGAAAGCATACAGTTGTCTCCTGCTGCAGGCCGGCCGATCTGGGCCTCCCTCAACCCGAGGGAGAAACTGGGACCTAGTCAGGTCGACGAGGCGTTGGCGAAGAGGGACAAACAGAGCCGACACAAGGGTGTGTGAATCTGAATGTATTTCTTAAAAATGGCATCAGTCTTTTACAATCATTGCAAAAGAGAAATGATAAATCTGGCAGTCTAGTAATTAAGGTACATTTGAGACTACTTGAAACACACTGGGTCTAAAGCAGCAGCCATCTCTCTGGATAGGCGCTGCATCCCCTGAGCCCAAGCTGGGCCCAGGAGACTGTGGACTGCATCCCAGTCCAAGAGCGAGTCCAAATCCAAAAGAGTCCAAGAGAGAGGACAAAGTGAGAAGCAGGCTTATATGGTATACAGGAAACAGGGTGAATGACAAGAGTCACGTAGATGGGCAGGGGTCAAAAGGATCAGAGTGCAAGACTGAAATCATATAGGCAAGTGACCGCTACACAAGGTCGGTAGGTAGGTAGCCAGGTGTGAAGCAGGAGGAAGAGCAGTTGAGCTGTCCCTGCTGGAGCTATTTTGGTATTCCTATGCTAATTCCCTAGTTTTGCTGGAGGGTAGGACTAGAGAGTCCGATCTGGCATTTCCTGCCAATTCTCTGTGTCTTTGGAGGAAAGCCCTTGGATTACTCTCTAGTATGTAAAACAGTTCTGACTATTATGGGGCTGCCCTAAGGTATGTGCTTGACCTTTGTTGCTAACTCTAAGGGAAACCTGTCTGGTAAGACAGATTCCTTGAGAGAAATTCCAAGCTAAGGACATCTTGGAATTAAATTAGGATATATTGAAATCATCGTGCTGGCCAGGAAACAATGCTCAATCTTAGCCATTAACGAATCATTTCTTGGGGTACCTTTATGCCTAAATATGAGGGCGTGTTGACGATTGGAAAGACTGATCTGGAACACGTCTGAGTTAAGAGATGCCAGCGACTATCTACTATACCCAGGAGGCACAGATACCCTTTTGGGTCCTTATTGCCTCTTGCCCTTGATCAGGTTTTTACACCCGATACTGCAGACGTGACTGGTGTAGACAAGTGTGTATGGCAGTCTCCTCTTCAGTGGGCAGTCTAGCCCATTAGTCTGAAACTTTTTAGTGATGAGTTAAGCTACTTGTGTTTATGATTATTATAGTAAGAGGTTTGTTATTTCCAACAAATGTGTTATCATGCTATATTTTCTTGGATTATTAGTATTTCTGTTTCTTCTCTCAAATTAGTTTTGAGGGTTTGCTGAGTTGTTTTATTGGATCTATTTGCTTACTTCCAAGGTCTCATTTATTTATCTTTAATTAGGCTTTCTTTTATCTTCCTGTAAAGTTTTCCATTAAGGACTTGGTGTAGTGGTGGCTTGATTGTCATGAATTGCTTTAATTTGTGTTTATCGTGACATATCTTTAAATCTTAAAAGATCTTGACAGATAGCTTTGCAAGAGATAGCATTGTTGGCTCACCTCTTTAACTTTCAGAGCTTTTGTGCTTGCTGATGGGTAATTCTGATATTCCTGACATATATGTATTGCCATTTTTCTCAAACTGTCTTTAAAACTATTTCTTTATCTTGTGTCATTGACATCCTTATTATACTATCATGGATACTTTGTTCTCTGATCATAGCTATATGCCTCTTGTGTTTTAAAAACTACTATTTTATGTATATTTGAGATGTTTTTTTTTTCAGTAATATCACTAAATGTTTTATGTGTTCCATTTAACTTCTGTTCCTTCTACATCAGGAATTCTCAGATTTTGGACTTTGGAATATATCGCAGACTTCTTGGAAATACTTGAGATGCACTGAATCCTTATTAATTTAATGTATAGCTGTTTGTATTATTGTGATGACTTTGTCCCCCATCCCTGAAATTTGTTCTTGTCTGTGGTTTTGTCTATTAATGCTAATATCTGTTGCAGCTTTTTATTGCATTAACCAGATCCTTCATGTCAAGGATTTCTGTTCTATTTTTTAAAAATGTTTCCTTTCTAATTTCTCTCCATCTTACCTCCAATTATTAAATATTACATACAACTTGGAGACTTTCTTATCAAGGTATTGGGTAGAAAGCCTTATTTCTTGGATCTATTTGTTCAGTGTCTGTATAACCACTAATTTTTTCAACAATAACACTGTAAGTTATATTTCAGACATTCCACCTATTTCTGTAAGCTTGGAAGTTGGTCAGTTAGTGGTGGGTTGTGTCATATGTTTGTGTTGCTTTGTCATGCTTATCCATCTGTTGAAGTAGGTTTTTCTTTTGACTTTCTCTTCTCCCAGGAATATTAGAGTATTCTGGTTTCTGTTACTCTTCTTGAGAAGTATTTGCATGAACTATAGCTACGAGGACTGGTAAAACTTCCTGTTGACTATGGAATGAGTTGAAGTGATCCTGTCTTGATTATATGCCAGTAGAACTAAGGGGAATATGCACTCAGCACCAACATGACCAGGTAAACTTTGGTTAGCTCTAAATTCTATGAATCTGCTGGAGGCACGATAACAAACTTCAGACCCAGAGATTTCTGTCTACTGTCAACAGGCTTCTGTTTAGAGTCACAGGCCAAAATGCAACCTGTGAGCTACAGCAGTAGGGATTCCATGGCATGCAGTGACCTTCAGCACCTTAGACATAAGAACCTTATCCCTAAATTAACCTCAGACACTGCTGGAACCAAAGCTCCAGCTTCTTAGGGGACTTTGCGTACACTAGAACTGAAACCCAGGTTTTTGTACTGACCTCTGAGACTACTAGGCTAGAGATCTGGTCTTCTAGTTTCCTCTGGCTCCACAGAAGCCCAAGGCCATTAAGGCATCGTAGTTCTTCAAAGTCGACTTTTTTCCAAGCAGAAAAATTGTTTAAAAGACTAGTATAATATAAAAGAATAATGTATTAATAATTTGTTAAGTTATAAGAGCCTGTATAGATAGGCGATATTATGTTTTAAATATATAGGTTTGGTTTTGAATGTTAAGTTTTGAATGATTAAAAAAAAAACAGAAAGAAATGTTTCTTCTAAAATAAAGACGACACAAACAACATAAATGAGATAATGATGGATCAAAAACATTTGAGGCTAAGTTCCCAGAATGGTGGATTAAGAATAAAACACAATAACTAAGTAGTATGTCTGGGGCACTGTTACAGTTGAGAGCATACAGAAGAGAGATAATCAGGTGGACAGCTCTCATTCCGCTGTGACGTACTGGAATGAACAAACATGCAGAAGTCATAAAACAGAAGTTACTGATTTCAAGCACTCCTGCTGATGATGCCACATCCTAACAAGGTCAATTATGAATGAACTGGTCCTCTCACATCCACTGAGACACCCTCCTGGAGAACAAAAGTATGCACTGTCTCACCTTCTCTATACGTCTCTCCCGCACCTGTGTGGTCTACCTCACACTGTAATTCTTAAAGCATAGCTGATCATTTTTTTTTTAACTCCATGTAACTACCACTTGCTGACTTCCCAGAGATATTTGGTTCTAGAGTCCTTTGGTTCTTCCTGCTTTTCAGCATCCATCCATTCCTGGTGTTCAGAGGCCATCTTTTAGTAAAAAGGCAAAGTCTCTAGTATCATAGGTGAAAGTCCAGTGGATCATATTTTGATTTCATTTGCTCTGACATTAATGATTTCAAAATTTATGCATCAGAACTGCCATATGATAATTCTATTTTTAAAAAGTATTTTACTAAAGATACTGCAAACATTTTTCATCAAGACTGAAGGTTAATAAAACTACAATTCCTGAATTTAAACTAATTGTATATGTTATCATCATGATTTTGTTTTTTTTGTTTTGTTTTGTTTTGTTTTGTTTTTTAAGGGAAAACAGTAGGAAAAAATTGTATACTGAATTTAAAACTTGACAGTGCCATCTGTTGCTTAGAAGCAAAATTGCATGGACCTTAAAATGCTAAATTTTAAGAAAAAAATAAGACCATTTTTTTTCTACTTTTTCAGTATATAAAAAGAGAAAAAAATAGTGCTTTAGCTGTGAGGTAGTTCTGAATATACCAGTCACTTATTTTAGAGTATCTAATGTGGTATAGCTTTGAAGTTGTTACAGATAATACGTGAACATTTACATAAAAGTCACTATTAAAATAAACTTAGTCTAAATTATGTTTAAAGATAAAATATAAAATAATAGAGAGATGAAATGATATGGATTGGATATTTTTAGTATTAAAATCTAATTTGTACTTAATTGTTAAGGAGTGGCATGCAGCTAGGCATGGTAGTATACACCTTTAATAACAGCACAAGGGAACAGAAGCAAGCAGGTCTCTCTGAGTTGAAAGACACCCTGATCTACAGAAATAGTTCCAGGTCATTCAGGGATACAAAGAAAAACCCTATCTTGTAAAACAAATTTAAAAAGATTGAGAGCATGAGTGGCTTTTACTTAACAAAAACAAACAGCTAAGCAAACCATGGCAACACTTAAGCACATGTTTTAGCCTTGTAACTGTAATTTTTCAAAATCTTCAACTTGGTTGAAATTATAGATTCTATAATGTGGTCTTTAATTAAAATGATCTTCAAAATTCTTAAATGGGAAAATTATTTGTATACCTCAACAGGGTATTACTTTTTCATTTCAGCATATTGCTCTGCAGCCTTCTTTGCCACTTTTACTCGAATGCTAAAGAGCCAGACGTTGGGCCATAGGAAGACTGGCCAGATCTTCGAAGTTCTTTTCTTTTGTGATGATTCTGGCTTTCTCCTTTTTATAGATGTTGTAGATGGGCATCACAAATGTTGTTAGATGGATGGACAATTTAACTTCTTCAGCAGAACTATCTCCCTTATTTGAGTCTTCTGGAAGTCTTCATGAGGAAAAGTATGAGCTTGGAACAGTATTCCTGCAGACACATTGTAGATTTTTAGTGGATTTGTTTCACCTCCCTGGGTCCACAAAGATGCTTACAGTGCAACACACTCTGTCATGGATACCAGTCATGCTGAGTTCTTCCAGGCTGAAAGTCCCTGCCAGCTCGAACTTGATGTGGTATTCCACTGTAGGGCACCTCACTTATGATCCTGATGGGACTGAATTCAGGGTAAGGGACAATGCAGTGTGCTTTTGCAGGCCCCACCTTGTGTCTGTGGCTCTTGCATGCAGCTAGATGAATTAAATGTCCACTTGCTCCTACCAATGCGTGTGGAAGTTGGGCATCAGGGTCATGACCTTCTGGCTGGGCACCATGCCATGGTTGCCTCAGATTCTGCATGAGACCCTATCTTAAAAAAAAAAAAGAAATGACTCTTTCCTCTTTCATAGTTGGCTAATATAAATTATTATTATTATTATTATTATTATTATTACTTATTGCCTTTTTATCTACAGTTTATCAAATAGTGTGTTGATATAAGGAAATTGTTAATATACCAAAAAGTATAAGGAATTCAGTTTTATTTTGCTATGTTATAGAAAGATCTTTAGCAAGGACCACACCCTTTTCTCTCCTGTTACAGAGGCAGTTGAACATTTCACAAATAGATATTTCAACTTTACTTGTAATGTCATTCATTTGGAAGTAGAATTACAAAACCCCATCTTATAATTATATCCTCTGTATGGTTATTCTAAGAGTGCTCTTAAAACACAAAAGTAGATTACCAGTTTTTACATGAACAAAGAATCATGTTCTTTTGCCTGTCACTCTTGTAGCTTCTATAAGCAATGATTTTACATTAAGACGCTTTTCCTAATTTAATCTTTGTGAGTCATTACTCAAATACAAGAATGAATCATTTTTGGATATGTCAAGAATAACCTGAAAATTTGCACAAAGCTAAGTGTTTAGGCAAAGCTTCATTCTCATCTCACTGAAGCATATCTTCATTCTTATGCCACTCAACAAATGTGAATGCCAAAGGAGACTAAGTCAGCCTTGCCTCTGGGAAAAGTGGTGCAATAGAAACTCCTGTTGTACCTTTTTGAAGTAATAATAACAATAAAGCTGAGACAGGAGAATTTGAGGACAACCTGGGCTACACAATGAGATCCTACACACACATACACACACATACACACACACACACACACACACACACACATACACACACACAAATAAATCTTAAGTAAGTATCAAGTACTGGCTTCTTGCACAATGGAAAGCAGGCACACACTTAAAGAGTCATGATTCAGAACACAAATGAAATGATGGACACTGTGGCTGTCCAAGGTTACAGCTGAGAAAACATCCAAGCCAGAGCACAAGAGGAGTAGGCAAATATGAGGACTCCCACAGAATTAGGGGAAAGCATTGGGTTATCTGGGAAATTCACAGTTCTAGGGAATGAAACCTGTTCAAAATGAACATTCTAGAAGCTTTTCTAGAGCTATCTTCAAGAGTTTCTTTGAGTACTGAGGAACATGCTCACAGGAAGAAGCCCTCTGATGCCAGAGAAACACCCACATAGAAGATGTGAAGTAAGAAATTCATAGGTTCATGGAGCACTGACTAAGTTGGCCTCACAGAGGACCAAGTATTTCACAAGGAATTGGAGTACTAGGACTTGGTACTTGGATTTATCTGATTAATTTTTAAAAAATGTCACCTTCGAGTAAATGCTCCTTTGGTTGTGATTTGTGAATATTTAAAAGTAAAAACTGTACAAAACTTTCAACCCAAAATTTATTCTGCCTGCAAGAAATGCAGGCACAAGGAATGAGAGAATGGTAAACCAATAACCAATCCAGTTTGATACCCACCCCATGGGCAAGCACCAAACCCTAACACTATTACTGATATCCTGTTATGCTTGTAGACAGAGCATGCTGTCTTCTGAGAAGCTCTCTACCCAGCAGCTGACTCAGACAGATATAGACACCTACAGCTAACCAATGGATAGAGCCTGGGGATTCTTATGAAATAGGGTCCTGAACAACTCAAACGAGGGCTATCCCAAAAACTGTTGCTTGTACTTGGGATATGTTCTACTAGCTGGGCTGCCTTGTCTAGCCTCAGTGGGAGAAGAAGTACCTAGACTCACAGAGACTTAAAGTGTCAAGGTGGTGAGAATACTGAGGGGATTCCCCCACCCTCTCAGAGAAATGGAAGGGGATGGGGAAGGAGAAAAAATTGAGGAAGGGGATGACAGGGACAGGGGGGCAGTGACTGCAATATAAATGGAATACAAATTAATAAAAAATAAAAAAATTAAAAATAAAAATAAAAGCAAGAACTGAACATGAACAAACTATTTCCAACGTATTCAAACACCCGCATTCATGGGGCGGGGGGAGGCCCATTATATTAAAGAATATAAAAATTTACCATTGAACAGGAATTTTTCACAATGTCTGAAACATATTTCCAATTCGCTAGACATACAAAGATAAAGAAATGATACAACTCATGAAAAGAAGAAAATAAAGCAAATATGACCTGAAGTGTCTGCCTGGATAGCATTGACTGGCTGGAAGACAGTGGGCAATTAGGATGTTCACACAGCTTTGTATTTTGAACATGCTTGATTTATTCAAACACACACTCCTTATATCACGTCAAGAAAAACAATAAGAAGCCATCTCAACAAGCTATCTTACCAGTGATTTGGATAGGGATGCTGGGGAAGCTTCTCAGGGAAAGGAGCTTGCAAAGCTAGCAGGCTCAACCCAAGTCTCCCGAAAAGTCCTTCCGTCCTATGACAGGCTGTGAGGGTGGCACTGACGGAGAGCCAGGAGGTAGGTGCATGAGAGCATGGCCAGCCACTCCTGCTCACAAGAGGGCACAGGAGAGCTCAGCAACAGTGCCAGAAGTTCAAAGGTAACTGAAGCCAAGGCTCCTACACAGAGGCCAGTCTTTTTTTTTTTTTTCAACAAAAAGGATAACTATATTTAATTTAGTCACTATACTTTTTAAAAGAAGTTGTCTAATAAAGATACTTGAAAGCATTAATGAGAACACATTAACACATTACAAGTTTCATTGTAAAATGTCAGTGAGTTAGATTTCTATAGAAGTTGAACCATTCTTTTCTGATATGGAGAGGATGTGGTTATTATGTATTTTTTTCCTATTTTTTTATTAGATGTTTTCTTTATTTACAATATCTCCTTTCCCAGGTTCTCCTCCAAAAATAAAATAAAATAAAATAAAATAAAAATAAAACAAACCCCTATTCCCTCTCCCCTCCCCCTGCTCACCATCCCATCCCCTCCTGCTTACTGGCCCTGGCATTCCCCCTACACTGGGACATAGAACCTTCACAGGGCCAAGGTCCTCTTCTCCCATTGATGACCGACTTGGCAATCCTCTGCTACATATATGCAGCTGGAGCCATTAGTCCCACCATGTATATTCTTTGGTTGGAGTTTTAGTCCCTGGGAGCTCTGAGGGCACTAGTAGTTCATATTCTTGTTCCTCCTAAGGGGCTGCAAACCCTCTAGCTCCTTGGATCCTTTCCCTAGCTCCTTCATTGGGGACCCTGTACTCAGTCCAATGGATGGCTGTGAGCCTCTACTTCTGTATTAGTCGTGTACTGTCAGAGCCTCTCAGGAGACAGCTATATCAGGCTTCTGTCATCCAATGCTTGCTGGCATCTACAAGAGTGTCTAGATTTGATGACTGAATATGGGAAGGATTCCCAGGTGGAGTAGTCTCTGAATTGTACTTCCTTTAGTCTCTGTTCCATAGTTAGTCTCTACAAGAATTCAAGAACTTAGACTCCAGAGAAACAAATAATCCTATTTAAAAATGGGGTACAGAGCTAAACAACGAATTCTCAACTGACGAATACTGAATGGCTGAGAAGCACCTAAAGAAATGTTGAACATCCTTAGTCATCCGGGAAATTCAAATCAAAACAACCCTGAGATTCCACCTCATACTAGTCAGAATGGCTAGGATAAAAAACTCACGTGACGGCAGATGCTGGAGAGGTTGTAGAGAAAGAGGAACACTCCTTTATTGCTGGTGGGACTACAAGCTGGTACAACCACTCTGGAAAGGAGTTTGGTGGTTCCTCCAGAAACTGGACATAGTACTACCAGAGGACCCAGTTATACCACTCTTGGGCATATACTCAGAAGATGCTCCAACATGTAATAAGGACACATGCTCCACTATGTTCATAGCAGCCTTAATTATAATAGCCAGAAACTGGAAACAACCCAGATGTCCCTCAACAGAGGAATGGATACAGAAAATGTGGTA
>JADRCD010204071.1:0-12853 GCA_019843815.1 Montemys delectorum
GTTGCTAGCTGCAGGTGGCACACCTCAAGTGCAGTGCTAAGCCTCGCATCCCGAACTCGACGAGCCCATAACCCAGAGGTCAATGGACAATTATTTCTGCATGACAGCAAGCCATGCCTGGGGGGACTGCCCTGCCTCAATGGCTGTAAATGCCTGAACAACCACGGCTGCATTCTGCTTCTGAGCAATCCTCATCTTACACAAACACCAGAGACCAGTGAAACAGACAATCAGCAATAGGGCTAAAAGAGCACCCATGCCCGCCCACTCTTTGATTCATGGCAGAGGCGATCCAAGATGATAATCCATCAGCCAGCCCCGCATCCTCATGGAGTCAACACTGACGATAGCCAATCTCAGCCGATTCATGAGATCCTCAAAACCTGTAGACCAATTTCCTGTAAGATATTGAGACAATTGTCGAGAGAGATTAGCAGCTTGAGTAATACTTTGATATTGAATGGAAGTCATACACAATTCGGGATATTTCCACTCGAAGCCCACTTGTGCAAGCTGCTAAAGGGTATTTATTTGTTCTGACTCAGCTGCATCACGGCAGCTGCTAGTCCTGCATTGGTTAAAGGTCCTCCTAGCTCTCGGCACACCTTCATCCAAGGCTCTAGTCCCTTGTTTTTATATGGAGTAATGGTGGCTTGGCATTCCTTAGTGCACTGTTCATACACTAGTTGTTTGATCAGCGGCATGGCTGCATCTGGATCACCAAAGATCCTCCCTGAAGCTTCTACTAATCTAGCCACAAAATCAGAAAACGGCTCCATGGGGCCCTGTAAAATTTTTGTAAGGCTCCCGCTTACCTCCCCTTTATTAGGCAAGGACTTCCATGCCTTGATAGCAATCTGATTCACCTGCTCAAAGACTTGCAATGATAACCAGTCTGTTGATTAGCAAAGCAACTTTGCCCCAAAAGCATATCCCTATCCCAGGCTGGATTCCCAGCAGCACAATTAGCATCTGTTCATTAGCAAATTCAATGAGAAAAGCTTTCCAATCTAGGTACTGTCCAGGAGACAAACAAGCACAAGCAAGTCCGCTCCAATCACTTGGAGTCATGCAGTGCCTGTTAAGTGCTTCCACTTGTGCTAAAGTGAAAGAGGCTGTGATCCCGTAAGTACGGACGGACTCAGCCAAGGACTTTATAACCTTAAAATCCAAGGGCTCATGAAAATGCTGACCCTGTGCATCTTGAAAAACTGGACAAGCAAGTGACAATTCAGTTCTAACTGTCCGCCACACTTCAGGGCAAAAGGACCTACCAGAAGTGCCACCTTCTACAGGGTTATAAAGAGGAGGAGCAGATGGAGGGTTGATAGTGGGCCCCATATCTAGTGGAGCTCTTTTCCTTTTCCATTTTTCTTTCACAGTATGCTTTTCTAATTCCTTAATTAGAGTTTCCAACTCTTCATCTGTATCTGACCACTCCGTGTCTGTACTTTCCTTTTCTGACTTTACCGAACGCTCCTATTTTATCTGCTCTAATGCTGCCTGTCCTTCCTCTACTGCTTTACAGCATCTTTGATCTTCTAGTCACCTCCTGATTAGCTTCCATACTGGTCTAATACCACTCTTAAGCATCCCCTGCTCCCATGCAAAATCTAAATCTTTTCCAAGCTTATCCCAGCAAGCCACTGTGCCAGACACTGCAAACCAGGGAGCTGCAGTATCACACTCGCTGAGAAACCTCTCTAAAGTACTTTTCTTAAGTTTCAGATTTTTTGAAGATAGTAGCTCCTGAAGAGCCAAAAAAAATGGGTGCTACGAAGAAGCGCCCACAGTTACTTTCACTTCTACTTAGTTCGCTTTGCCATGAAACTTTATTGCTCCTCTCCGGAGTCTTTATAGCCTCTACTTCCAAGGACCTTATTGTCCCTTCTTACCTGGGAACTTACCAGCTGGTTGCCCTGAAAGTTCTGAGCCCTGTTTGGTTTCTCCGTACGGGCCACCATTTTGTTGTGACACCTCGACCAGCAAGGAAGACACAACCCGAGAGCTCTTCTTTAAGCAGTTTATTCAGGAACCTTGAACATTCTTCTTCTGACTGACTGACTGGACTGACTCCTCAGGCACCTCCCTTAGCCCTTAAATGCTCCATCCTGAGCCTATTTCAATAGACCACGTGGTGCATGCAGATAGTTTGCCAAAGGCAGAAGCAAGCCAGGCAAACAAGCACAGCCAAATCAGGTGTTGTTTATCACTCTAGCGCTCCAGCAAAGAGAAGAAGCCAGCGGGGCGCGGCCCAGGCTCTCCACAGGCATTAGCTTAGGAAGGCAAGGTCAGGGGTGGTAGTGATGGACTACCTTTTAGAAGGGTTTCTCAGAAGTGTTATCTTGTCTTTCTTTTCTCTCCCAAGCCATATCTACTCAACTTTCAAAACTAAAAATCCCCTTACCATTAGGAATACTTGGTTTAATATTCATTTGTTAATCATACTACAAACCAAGTGAGTTAAAACTAAGAAGCCATATTACCTTTCTAGTACCTTCTGTTACCTTAACAGTTTATCTGAGCTCTTTTTTTTTTTTTCAATGAATGTGGAAACCAGAGGTTGACAGCAGCTGTCTGTTTCAGTTGCTATCTACTGAACATGGAGTTTACTACTGATTGATGTTGGTTGTAGAGAGAGAAACTCACCAATATGCCAAGCCTTCATTTTATGAAGGAGCAGAAGGGTTTGGCCTTCTTGGAAAAGACTAACACCCAGCTAGCTCACTCCAGTTACTTAATTCAAACATTATACAAGGTTAATTGGGGCTGGGAAAGGTTCCAAATACCATAATTATCTTGCCCTTGCTGCCCCTGAGAGCAGACAACCCATATAAATCTCAGTCCCTTTTGACCATGGCTAGCCATAATCAAAAGTTTGTCAGGACTGTCTTGGGACCAAGGCTGTAGTAGCTGCAAATTCTCACAAAGTATCAAGTGCAGATTCTCTAGAAAGGCAACACTTCTTCAAGGTTCAAACAGTCTCAAAACAACTGCTACTGATTGACCCAAACATGGCAAAGGCTTTGCTGAAACGTTTCACTGAACGCCAGACAGGAAGATTTACTATACATTTCATTTAAAGCTAGACATAAAGTCTTTACTATACAAATCACTACCATTCACTCCTCTAGGTCTTTCCAGCAGGACTTTCAGCCCCCATCCCTGGAATTGCAGATACATTATGCTCTGCCAGCTTTCATATGGACCCTGATTCAGGTCCTCATGTTTGGACAGCAAGCATTTTACTTACAAAGCCATCTCTCTAGGCCCTGGAATAATTTTAATATCATATTTTGAATTTTCATGTATTTAGTGTGTATTTATAGTTAGCTTTCTTTAGAGAGGATGAACACTCACACTGGAAGTATATTGTGGAGGTTTAATAGGTATGAGCCCCACATATTCATGTGTTTGAATGCTTAACCATAGGGAGTAGCACTATTAGGAGGCATGGCTTTACTGAAGCAAGTGTGTCACTGTGGAGGCAGCCTTTGAGTCGTATATACTCAAGCTATACCCAGTGTGACACACAATCTCTTCTGCTGTTTTTGGATCAAGATGATCCGAAACTCTTGGATCTTCCAACAACATGCCTGGCTGCAGGCCATCATTCGTCCTGCCATGACGATTGCAACTTTAATTTTTTCAACGTTTATTTTTAATGATGGTTTTTAAATGCATAAACCACCCTTCTAGCTCACCACCTACAAGAGGTAGTGGGAAAGAAAGGATACAGAGGAAGTGGACCTATCAAGAAAGAGTATTTGGAACAACTCCCATCTGTGTTGTCAGGAAACTGGCAGTTCAGTTCATAGGTCAGCGGCGGCAGCTTGATCTACTCACAAACACTTCATGGATACAACAGCAGTCTAGTTCAGTAGTGTCAGGATACCAGACCCGAATCAGTAACAGTGGCATGACCTAGTAGAAACAGCTGGGCCTGAGCATCAACACAGATCAATAGGGGGACCACCAGAAACACTAGAAGTTTCTGCTGTGCCTCTCTCAGCGAAGATCAGTGAAGAAGGAGACCCACACGCCTTGCACAGCTAGCTCTATAAGCAAGCCTAGCTCAGCCTCCTGCACTGTCCATCAAGTCCTATTTATATCCTTCAGACACAATGTGTCCTCCACCGGTCTTGCCTCAGGACGTGTGTCTGTGTCAGCTGACATCGCTCTGCCAATCAGCCTGAGTCCAAGGAAGCACCAAGAAGCTGTGGCACACCACCAGACGTTTTCGGTGCATTTCTCTCTGATAAATGAAGCTCAACTACACAATGTAAGGCAGACCAATACATGTGTGTCCTTAGTGAAGAATCCTTCATCACGCCCTTTCACGTGTTTGCTTTTGCAAAACATACTTTCACTTGTGTTTGCTTCAGCAAAATGTTTCCTCTAGAGTCGGTCTTAACTTTGTACCTGTGCCCACTTCAGAAAAACACTCTTTCACATGTTTGCCCCAGCAAAACACCACCCAACACAATTGACTTTCCATAGAACCCTTAAGTTTTCACTTCAGATGATAATGGACTAAAGCTCTGAACCTGTAAGCTAGCCCTGATTAAATGTTGTCCTTTATAAGAGTTGGCATGGCCACACTGTCTCTTCATGGCAATGAAACTCTAAGACAGATGTTGACTACATAGCTAGAGTTGAGATGTTTGGAGGACTGTGACTTAGTTTTGATGATTTTTCATAGCTAGCTATTATTTAAGATGTGTATCTACATCTTTTTATTTACAGATATCATCCCTTTGTGTTCCTAAAGTATTTATAAATACAAAGTATATTATAAACTAATATAATCCCAAAACCCTCATTAATGTCAATACTATTAATTAAATGTGTGCTCAGCACCTGCCCAAGAAACAGATAATGGCCATCAACATGAAACCCACTGTATCCCTTCTTATCATATGCTTGGCTCTTCTCCCTAGGGATGAGCAGCATCAGTAGTCTGAGCTTTAAGCTCATGTCTCTATTTAGTTTGGGACTCCTTTTCCCAAGATTAATTTTTGGTGTCAACAAGGCTAGGCAGGGGTGCCCTATTATTTAGTCCAAACAGTATAGAGACTGCTGTGAGTTATTTTTCTTTTAGATATAATTAACATTCAATTCAGTCTTTGTTATGTGGCTAAGCCTCATCCAATCTACTAAAAGCCTCAAGGGGAGAGGATGGGATTCCAGCACAAGAAAGAAGTTGCACTCCTTCCCAGACTGCCTTTGGATTTAAGGCTGTAGCATCAACTCTTTCCTGGGTTCGCTCCAGCCTGCCAGCCTGCCCTGCAGATTTGCAGCCTTCTAGCTCCTCTGATCACATGACAACTCTCCCTACTCCCCCCCCCCCTTTTTGATAAGCAAGAACAGAGGTGGAATGTTTGGGGGAATATAAATTGATTTTGATAACTTTTCATATTTACCAAGCCAGTTATTTAAGCATGCATACATGCTTCTCTTTCTCTACAGAACTGTCAATTTATCACCGCTCTATGCTGTTTCTCCATCGGCTATAACCTCAGATTGTTCCTGCTTCAGTTTCTCTAGTCGTGGTAGTACATATACATGGTCTGCCAGTTCACCATATTATATTCACTGTAGACATTCATAAGCAGTTTACTCTTTTTTTAATCATAAATAAAATCTTAGATACATTGTATCCTTTATATCTACATTTTAGAACAAGCTCATCAATTATTGGAAAAATCCTCTATTGGGGTTGATAGAATCTATAGATAACTTAAAGGAAGTTTTTTCTTCACAAGATTGAACCTTTCCAGGTGCAGTCATTCTATCAAGTATTTAGACCTTATCCAATGACTCTAAGAATATCAATAATTGTGGCCCGCGCTATTTTCCCACTGGCAGGAACACACGGACACACACAGGATCCTTCTGTAGCAAACCTTTATTACCATGTGGCGAGGAGAGGGCGAGCCCTGGAAATGCACTACTTATATACACCCTGGAGCGGCGTGTTCACCTCTGATTGGCTGTTTGCTCATTACCTCATGAGACGCCTCGGGATAGGCTGTGACTTGGCGCTCTCTGGCCCTAGCACATGCGCAGATGGGCTGAGACTTGGTGTGCTCTGGCCCTAGGCACATGCGCAGACTACTTGTTACAGGGAGAAGACACCAGATGCCGGCGCCATCTTGTAATGGAGGCTGCCGGCTCTGGTGCGGCTCTCTACAAATAATATTCTTCAAAAACATCTTGCTTGATTTATATCCTAAGAAATTTATTTTTGTTGTTTTGTTCTAAATGTAACTAGCTCTTAAAATGATTTCACTATATCTTGATTTTGTAAATGCAGGCTTTAGATTACACTTTTTTTGAAGATTTATTTATTATTATTATATGTAAGTACACTATAACTGTCTTCAGACACACCAGAAGAAGGCATCAGATCGCATTACAGATGGTTGTGAGCCATCATGTGGTTGCTGGGATTTGAACTCAGGATCTTTGGAAGAGCAGTCAGTGCTCTTAACCACTGAGCCATCTCACCAGCCCCCTAGATTATACTTTTAATTGTGTATAAAGAGTCAGAGGACTTGGATTTGGTTTATTTTAGATATTTTTGTACTTGTTGGAGATTACCTTGTATATGTTCATGCCTGTGGATAGGAAAATATTATAGCTTTCTGTGTTAGTTAGGGTTTTACTGCTGTGAACAGATACCATGACCAAGGCAACTCTTATACAACATTTAGTTGGGGCTGGCTTACAGGTTCAGAGATTCAGTCCATTGTCATCAAGGCAGGAACATGACAGTGTCCAGCCAGGTATGGTGCAGGCAGAGCTGAGAGTTCAACATCTTCATCTGAAAGCTGTAAGCAGAATACTGACTTCTAGGTAGCTAGGGTGAGTCTTAAGCCCACACCCATAGTGTCACACCTACGCCAACAAGGCCACACTTTCTAATAGTGCCACTCCCTGGGCCAAGCTTATACAAACTATCACACTTTCCAAATAATTTATTAGAAAAATTAGTATCTCACCTACTCTTGAAACAAGAGAATGAGTAGTTGTATGGTTTGTGTGCAAAACGCAAATTACAATACACATATATGGGTATAATCAAAGAGCTAATGAATAAAAAGCTATGTAAAACATGTAGCTCTAAAATGCTACATATTTTAAAACTTGGAGTTAATGACTTATACAATGCTATATAAAAGCCCTTTTTTTCTTCAACACACTTTGAGTCACAATTTAGCGTGGGCTTCTTCTCTTGAGACTAACTGAATTAATATATCTCTGCATAGATATCACCGATTTTTTTTGTAGGAATAAATTGGTATAGGCAAAATATCAGCCTGGGAAATAATCTCTGCAAGTACCGGGTGACACAGAATGTGCTTACACGTAACATCCAGGAGGGAACAGCATTCACTGCTGCTTGCTTACCTAGTTTTTTCCTTCTAAGCCCTTCCGTATTCTACTCTAATGAATTATTGAAGCATTTACAAATGGAAAATTCCTGCAGCCTACCAGAGCTGAAACTCTACACTTCTGTCTGGTAGATTTCACTCTAAGCTTGCAACAAGAGTCCTTCTGATTCTGTGCTTTAAATGCAAGGTTCTCTGAGAGTCCTGAATCCTTTGTGTTTATTCCTAGCCATTTCTAACCAGCAAGACCTACTTTAAAGTCTTCATTTCCTAATCCAGCAGAAAATAAATTCCATTTTTGTTCAACTCTTAAGTAGACAGTGGAATTAAAAGTCAGAAGCACTTCATATAAAGTGTATATATATCATTATTTTTCTACACAATAGAATTCAATATACCTATAAAAAGTTTCTACTGCTTTCATTACCCTTTTGGGGCTCTCTCTCCCCTCCACTCTTCTGCTTATCCTTTACCCCCTCTCTTTTAAAAAGATTTATTTATTCATTTTATATAAATGTAGTTGTCTTCAGACACAACAGAAATGGCATCAGATCCCATGGATATGGTTGCTAGGGATTGAACTCAGGACCTCTGCAAGAGAAGCCAATGCTGGGCACCTCCCCAGCTCTGTCCTACCTTGCGGATGTTAGAGTGTTGTTCACATAGAGTCTACTCTCCTTAGATCTTCTTCCTGAGTTACAGGATCTCCATTCTCAGTTTAGCAATCAGATGCTATTAATTCTTTGACTGATTTAAGTCTTGAGGAGACAGAGAGGAGAGTTTATTCATCTCTATCTCTTGAATTAGTGTCAGTGTTTGCTGCTTCAGGGAGCCTTCTAATTTTAGTACTATTTGCTTTTGGGAGAGGGTGTCAGTAGTTGTTTTGTGGAGGCAAAGATAATGATTCTGTAGGAGTCTTTGTCGGTGGAGTTTTTTATAGCTAGTTTTCTGATGCATTCAAGGTCTTCACTTTTTCTTTTCTTCAACAACACAAACTCATGTCTCATTTAATTGAGATTTGTTTATTATTTGGTATTGGCAAATTTATTTCATTAAAATTGTGATAAAAATTGGCCATCAATTTCTTCACCATTTTCTACTCCATTCCCCTTGTTATTCCACTAACATGTGGCAAATCCTCAAGGCTTTGTTCATTCTCGGTGTGTTCATTTATTGTGACAGGCTTTGATATGTAGCCCAGGTTGAACTAGAACTCACTCTGTAGACTCAGTTGGCCTCGACATCACAATCCACCTGTTACAGCCTCTTGAATACTGAGATTATAAGCATTCACTGAGATTATAAGCCCCCCTCCCACCCTCACACTTACGAAAATAAAATTTCACTCTTTTGCTCATCTCTAGTGATTTCTCTTGATCTACCTGGTACCTTACCTGTTATTCCCCCCAAATTCCATCTTGGTTGTCAAAAATCACCCACTGGAAATCTTTATTTCCAAAACTTTAATCTTGGATTACAGATTGCCCATTTGGATTTTTTTTTTTCATTTTTGAGATTTGACTCTTGAGATTTCCATCCATTAAAAATATGTTTGGTTTTACTTCATTGCTGATGGTTGTGATGGTCTCATCAAAGTCTTGTTTGTTTCAACACGAGATTCTTAATCTACTGTGTTTTGAATCACAAGTTTTCTTTTGCCTGGTGCTTTTAATTTTGGACGCCTTTTCTGTCATGGTTGATATAGTGGCTTTGTAACCACTCCTCTTAATACCTGGCACCTCCACTGGCTCCTTCTTCACTCAGGATAAATCCAAACCCACTTGCCATGCCCTATCCATCCATCAGAAGGTTCTCATCTTTGGCTTTTAAGTCACATGTTTACGTTAGTTCTCAATACCCGTTCAATGCCTCATGATTTTTTCCTAACCTTGAAAGATGGGGCTTGCTTTACAACAGTGTTTTTATTTTAACCTTGACACCAGGGCATTGAACGGGGTCATTTCCTGCTCGCAGGAATTGAAGATCAGGATCTGAAGGCAAAGACAATTTAAGAATCCTTCATTTCTCAAGCGAGAGCGTGGGTTTACGAAGGGCTTAAAGATTCTGTACTCAGGTTTTTAGTTCACATTCCCTAACCCTACAACCTGCCCAGACTGGAGGCGCTGAGGAGGGGAGGAGGAGAGGGCGGGATGGGGGCGGAGCTCCGCGCTGGTGCGGGCCCCGGTCAGGGGGCGTGGCCCTGCCAACTCTCCGCCCAGTGTGCGCGGCGGGAAGCGGAACTCCCGCGCGCCGGACTCCTGCTTCTGGCGGGGCGGGGTTTGAGGTGCACCGCGGATTTCTCTGCGGGCGGCATGGAGGAGCGCAGCGATTCCGAGCCTACCCCGGGTAGTAGCGGGCCTGGCCCGGGTTCCGTTCGCGATGGCGGCGGCGCCCACACGTGGGCTCCCGAGGACGCCTGGATGGGCACACACCCTAAGGTCAGGAGGCGCGAGGCCAGCAGGGCGTCGACCCGGCCCTCGGTACCGCGCTCCCTCTCTAGCCCGCGTCTCAGTGGAGGACGTGCTCCAGCCTCGCGGCGGGAGTGCGGTGGGAGGAACCCCGAGTGCACGGCCACTGGTCGCCCACAGTGTCATTTTTGTTTGTTTATATGAGAGTTATATAGTACAGACTAATACCATTCCGGCCATGCTGCCAAGGCCACTATTAATCCAGAGGCCGCTGATGAGCCCTTTATTAATACCTGTTGTTGTTGTTGTTGTTGTTGTTGTTGTTGTTGTTGTTGTTGTTTTAACTAGATAGTCCTTTCTGAGATGGACTGAGTCCACAGCTAACGATCAAAAACAGTGTGTGGGCTACGGCTGAGATCTAGGAGGCCGCAAATAACGTATTTAGGCACAGTCGCTTTACACTTAGCCTTGGGCCCAAAGTGTGTGCATCTTGATTCTGTATGGGAGCAGAATCCTAATTTTTCAAATTTCTTAGAAAGTTTAAGTTCTTGCACAGGGCAGAGAACTGTTAACATTGTATGTTATGTATTGGCATCAAGGAAAATAAGGATAACTCTTGGCTTGTCTCTGCTTGAGAAATTGACGATTTGTATCCATAAAGCCACAAGCAGTCAGCTGATAATGAATGAAAGCTGGTACATTAATAAAATGGCAACTTTCCCCCGTGAGAGTTACTGAGTTGAATAAGCCTCTCAAAAACAATCAAGGAAAGAGAATACTTGTAACTACAAATCTTAAAAAAGGAACCTTTCTCCACTTCTTGAAGCTTGGTGTTTTCTTATGAATAGCATGGGAATGTTACTAGTTCCCATAATGGCAGAGGAGGGGGCAGAGGGAGACAGAGAAGGCATCAACAGTGACTAGGAACATGGGTGGCAATTTAGACTTCCTAAATTTGAATCTTATTTCTGTTGTAAAGTTGGTAAACTTTAATCTGCTTTGACTTGTTTGACTACACTGTAGTTTGTGCTTCGATCTTTTGACCTGTCTCAGTATATCACAGTCTCATCGTTTAAAATAGGGGACAATGGTAGTACTTAACCTCATAGGGTAATTTTATAAGGAACCTGACATATAAAAAGTACTACATAGGTATTTATTAGTAACCCTGAAACTCCACCTAGGTTTGATGTTGCCTTTAGACAGTTTTCTTATTCACAGACTCTTTCCCCACTGAACTCAATGGCTGTATGAGCCACCAAATCTTCCTGTTGATATATTTTTTTTCTTCCAGGATCAACAAATTAGACCTGGTAGTCTAACCCAAAGTTATGTCTTGATACCATTGTCAAGCACATTTTGAGACTTGGGGCACACACAGCTCTTCTTTTGAACCTGTACATTTACCATGCTGCCAGTGGAGACGTGATCTTAGGTCTGCCCCATCATGATTCCGCAAATATCTGATCTGTGCATTAACTCTGTGTATACCTGTCCCACTGTGCTTGTATGCCCAGGGCCTTCCCTGCAGGAGTAGATTTCTTAGGTTTTCCTATAGCAACCAGTAGGTTTGAAAGAAGTAATTTGCTCCTTTAAAATGCAATTAAATAACTCCCACTCAAGAGCAGGAACTGTTAATAATTTAGCAGGTTTTTTTTTTTTTTCTGTATGCAAGTGAGATGCCAGAGGAATTGAGGTATCCCATAACATAGCTCAATGAAAATCTAAATTTTCTCTACTCCTAGTGTATCCTAGTGATTCACTATAGGCCTGGACATCTGTAGCTTATTCTTGCTTTCCATAATTACTCACATTGGACCATTACCCTTCTCCATATACTCAAGTCGTACAAGGCTTACTTTGCATCCATCCTGTCATGAAACATTCACCAGTCCATCCCTGAGAACATTTCCTCTGACCTACTCTGTTATTGTTTTGTAACTCATACACTTTTAATAATTGTCATTTGCCTACCAGTTTTAAGTGTAGCTAGTCCTCCCTGTTGGAGGATTTGCTAATTAATTTTTAAATGAAAACATTCAAAAATTTTCCTCTACACTGTACCTGTGCAGACTTTTATTATCATTATTTCTAAACATTATGTAGCACTTAAAGTAACCTATAGATGGATTAAAGTGTATGCAAAGATCGCACAGATTACCTGTAAATATTCTTGCATTTCCTATAAGGGAATTGAACATTCTTAGATTTTTGTGATCGATAAGGTAGTGTTTTTGATGCAGGGAGGGAGGCTGCCTGGATGTGTTTAACAATTGTAGATTTTTTTTTTAGAGGCAGAGATAAGACCTTACATTCTTTTAACTTCCATTAAGTCTGAAAGATGATTTGTATCCATATGTATATATATATATTATATGCATATATTTAGGAATATTTGTTAAATGAAAGAAAATATTGGGCTGTTATTTTCTTCTCTATTTAACAATTACATTTTAATTTTCAGTACTTAGAAATGATGGAATTAGATATAGGAGATGCCACCCAAGTTTATCTAGCATTCTTGGTTTACCTGGATCTCATGGAGAGTAAGTTGCTTGTTTATATTGGTTTGCTATTGGGGTGTGGGGAGGTTGGGGGACTGGGTTGTCATATAGGATTGTTCACATATAATTAGCAAATATTTTTTTGTTTACTATTAATTTTGCCAGTTAATTTTACATTTCTTTATTCATTTATGTTGGGAATTACTAAGCCATGGAAAAGATTAGAAAAAACAAAGAGAGGAGGTGATATTACGAGTGTAGTTTGCTCATTGAATATTAGAAGTTTAGAATGCTTATCTTTGCTTTTGAATGAATGCATTTGTCCATTCTTGATGCTCTTTCAGGTAAAAGTTGGCATGAAGTAAACTGTGTAGGAATACCAGAACTACAACTCATCTGCCTGCTTGGCACTGAGATCGAAGGGGAAGGGGTACAGACGGTGGTGCCTACACCCATTTCTGCTTCCCTCAGCCATAACAGGTGAGTGAGGACTTTGTCTTAGTTTAACAGACCCTTGCCTGTTACTCTTTGAGGGTTTTCTTTCTTT
>JADRCD010204072.1:0-19230 GCA_019843815.1 Montemys delectorum
TTTTTTTTTTTTTTTTTTTTTTTTTTTTTTTTTTTTTTTTTTTTTTTCCCATTGAGGATTTCAGTTTCTTTATTAAAAGTCAGGTGTGTATAGGTATGTGAACTTTTGTCTGGGTTATGGATACGATTCCACTGTTCAACATGTCTGTTTTTATGCCAATACCATCTATTTTTTTATGCTTATTTGTTTTTGTTGTTTTGTTTGGTTTACTATCGTTCTGTATTACCGCTTGAGATCAGGGAAGGTGGTACTGACAGCAGTTTTCCTTTTTTTGTTTTTTGGGTTTATTTTTTGCTTTGTTTTTATTTTTTTATTGTTCAGCTATCCTGTTTTGTTTGCTTGGTTTGATTTTCATATGAAATTGAGGACTCAAGAAACTCATGTTTAAGTGCATCAAATATTTCAACATAAAATCAGACACACTGAACCTGATACAATAGAAAGTAGGGAAAACACTTGAATTGGCACTGGAGACAATTTCCTTAAGAGAACACATATAGTGAAGGCACTAAGATCACCAATTAGTAAATGGGACTGCATTAAACTGAAAAACTTCTGTAAGGCAAAGGACACTGTCAAAAGGACAAAATGGCAGCCTGCAGAGTGAGAAAATTTTTTTTGTCACCTCCACATCTCTTGGAGGGGTCATATACAAAATATATAGTTAACTCAATAAAGATACCAACAAACCAAACAATCCAATTAAAAAATGGGGCATAGAGCTAAACAGAATTCTCACTAGTGGAATCTAGAATGGCTGAGAAATACTTAAAGAAATATTCAACATCCTGAGCCTTCACAGAAATGCAAATCAAAACTCCTTTGAAATTCCATCTTACCTGTGTCAGAATGTCTACGATCAACAACACAAATGACAGTTCATGCTGGTGAAGATGTAGAGCTATAAATCTAGGGCAATTGAAACTTGCAGAAATCTACTAAATGGACCCTAGCAAGAATCCTGGCAACAAGAGATGAAACATGTAACAAGGTAGGGCTTCCACTGGAAGGATGGGAATACCAACTCAGCTACAAAATCTTTGACCCTCAATTATGCATGCTTATAAACAGTGGAGGGATTAAGAGGGAGCAGAAAGTGAGGAAATGACAAACCAGTGATTGGCCCACCTTGAGTCCCATGCCATAAGAGAGAACCCACCACTGACACTGTTAATAATATTCTGCTGTACTTGCAGACAGGAGTCTTGCATAATAGTCATCTGAGTGGCTACATCTGGTAGCTGATTAAAAAAGAAGCAGAGACCATAGTCAAAGATTAGGCAGAACCTAGGGAATCTTGTGGAAGAAAGGAAGAAAAATTGAAATAGTTAGACACTTTTGGTATCTAGTCAAGGACACCACAAGAAAACTTACAGAATCAATTACACTGGGCACATAGGAGCTCACAGAGATTGAACCACCAAACAGAGAACTAGCATGGGACAAAACTAGTCCTATTGCACATATGTAATATATGTGTAGCTTGATCATCATGTGGGATGTTTAACACCAGGAACAAGCACTGTCTCTGGCTGCTGTTTGACTTTTAATCCATTTCCCCTAACTGGACAGCCTTGTCTAACTTTCATAGAAGAAGATGTGCCCAGTCATGCTACAACTTGATATCCACGACATATCTCCCCTTCAGGGGAAAGAAAAGGAGGCTGAAAAGGAAGAGAAGGGAGAAGGTCAAACCAAGAGGAAAGGAGGGAGGGCATAGAAAGTGAAAAAAAAAATCATAATTAATGAAAAAAAAAATCAAGCAATGATAACACATTTTCATTCTAACTTTGTTTTGGAAATTAAAAGAGCTTTTCAAACTCCATTTAACTGGAAAAGCAACATTTCGTAAATTTGTGATAATTAGTCTAAAGGAGAATCCAGAAATGACATTGGGTATGTGAAGGCAGACAATCTTCAGTCAAGCACCAGCTTTGACAAAGCGAAGTCCTGTCTCAAAACACAAAACAGAGCAAAGACATAAGGGACATATTTCATGTGCTCTATTCTAATGTGTATGACGTGAGAGTTAAAAAAAAAAAGTGTTTCATGGTTTTAGTGTCCACTTTTTTATATTTAATATGGAAACGATGTAATACTAAAACTGAAATTAAGTATAGTATTAAGAAATTAAATTCATCCATAAAAATCTTTTTAAAAGAGAAGAATTTAAAAATCTTTATCCCATGAACATAGCAGCGAAGCAAATGCATTTTCTAAGAATGAAATAAAATAAGGGAAATTTATTGTAATGGTTATTTGGCCAGATGAAATTTCAATAAAAATGAAAAGTGCTTGCAGTATAGAATTTCCAGTAATTGTTCTCCATCTTATTGTCAACTTAATCAAATGTAGCATGTGTGTGGATGATTAAAAATCATCGAATCACTTACAAAAGCTATTTTCAGAAATTTGATGGCATATTTTTATTAATACACATTTATAGCCATCCATATTCGAGCTTACCAGGCACATCTTGCCTGCGGCACTACCTCTATCATATGATTAAGTGAATGGGAATCAACTTGAAATATTAGTTTAATGTAGATGAATTGATTATTTGTTTTTTTGTAATTTGATTGCTATAGTTTCAAAATGTTACCTAAATAGAGAGCTTACAGTTTGCTTGATGCAAAATTGAAAAAAATAAAACAAACTGATGTAAACACAAATAAAAATATTTGAACTCATACTTTCTGACAAGTTATAGAACGAGGATGGCTATTTTACGAGAATAAACACATGAGGGCAATATAGGATAGTGTTAACTACTGGGATCCACAACATCACTAAATCGTAAACCTCCATAGCATGTGTTTTACTTATGTACAAATAAAGTTAAGTATTAACATATTTTAGCTCTTTTTTTCATGTACATATATATTGGATGTATATATTGAAGAAAAATATTTTATAGACTATTCATTATATCGTTTTTATATGAATGGTTAGACTGCTATGTCAGTTTGTATTTTTTTTTAAATAATATGTTTTTAATCATGGTATAACTAAGGAAAATAATAAGAAAAACTCAGCATGCAGGATGTCCCATGTCAAAGCCACTCCAGCAATTACATTTGCATTGTGAATTGAGGCTGTCAAATATAAATTCACAAGACAGTTGTTAGTTACACTTAACATAAAGGAAGTAAAATAAATAAAGCTCACATCTCAGTCATTTTAGTAAGTAAAAACACATGGTTGTTTTTATTAACTACCTTCATTGCTAAAAATTCTACCAGTAAGGTTGGTTCTCCAATACTAAGAAAAACAAAACAACAACAAAAACCCTTAACAATTATGTTAGAATAAATATATTTTTTAAATTCTAAGTCTTAGTTTAACAAACATTATAAAGAATTGTATCAAATTGTTGCATATCTAGGATAGGAGGAGGTTCAGTAGGGAAGAGTGATTATTATAGAGACAGGAGAACTTAAATTAGGATCCCAATACAAACATGAAATACAAGCCCAAAGTTCAGTTTCTTTGAGTCCAGCAAGGCAGCAGAATGTAGAAGAGGAAACTGATCACTCCATACTCTGAAAACAAAAGAAACAGATTATATTGGGCCCCTTCCAGCACACTCCTACAATGATTTCTAGAGGTCTCATTTCTCAGAGTTGTGTTTGACTGTCCTTGTGGTAAAGTACTAAACAGCACTAAGTTAAGGAGGAATCATTTATTTGACTCTTGGTTTATTTATTCTAAAGCCAAATTCTGAATAACTATGATCCAGAACAGAGATTTAGATTGCACTAAGTACTATGTTTCAATGGAATAACTGTTTTCTGAAGTACTTATAACAAGAAAGAGAGATATTGGGCTGGAGAGATGGCTCAGCCCTTAAAGGCTAGGCTCACAATCAAAAATATAAGAAAGAGAGGCATAAAACAAGCTATAGGTTAAAAACAGGTAGGTTGGTTGAACAAAGTAGAGACATGTTGCTGTATTCTTTTTTTTTTTTTTTTTTTTTTTGACATAGGAGTCTTTTATTTACTTGTTTTTTTTTTAGTTACATGATTTCAATTTACCTGAATTCGTTAACATTTAAAAACATATTTTAAGTAAAAAGAATTGAATCACATTCTTAATTTCCTTTTGTAACCCAACTCCTCCCCAGAGACCCCCCTTCAATACCTATAATATCTTTTTTGTCATATTCTTTAAAATTTATAAAACATAACAATAAAATCAGTATTATAAAAGATGTTTGATATAAAACAACAATCAATTTAACAGTCTTATGTAGATACTTGCCTACGGCAATACTGAAAATACATACATTTTTCTCAATACAAATTTTAAATAACTCCAAATGTATTAACTGTATATTTCAAGATAATACATCACTACAAATACTTTCTTAAATGAATATAAATATATAAAGTGGTTTTGTTTGTTTTATATTTAGTAGAGCTCAAAATCTTGGCTCTTACTGTGGTAATTTGATACAAGAGTTACAAAAGTCAAGCAAAGCATTCAGTCTTACTATTTGTTGTTCTTTTACAAACCCATTCCCAATTTAATTGGCTACATTTCTTTTGAGTATATAAATACTTTTAAAATATGTAAGCTGTTCTGAAAAGCATAGTATAGTATAAAAACATGAAATAAACAATAGTATTAATAGAGAAGCTGAGATAGGAGAAGCAAGATCTCAAGACTATTATGTTGTACACAGCAAGACATTGTCACAAACAAACAAGCTGAAAGTGTATATGGATTGTATAATATTGGACTTATTTCTCCAATTACCAAATTAGAGAGACCATTGGATGACAGTCAATAAATTTCTAATTCCTCATATTTTTGGATTTCAATCGTTTAGGCTACATTGATAATATTAATTTTCATATTAAGATATGAAGAAAAAGTAATTGTCACTTCCTGTTGTTTTTGTTGTAAGAGGTGGAATTAGGTTTGTGTGGATTTATTTTAAGATTACTTTCTTGCTTCTTCTAGAGTGTAGTTTTACTCTTTATGTTGATGTATTCCATCTATTATCCTTTGTAGGGCTGGATTTGTGGAAATATATTGTGTAAATTTAGTTTTTTTCATGAAATATCTCGGTTTCTTTGTCTATGGCAATTGAGAGTTTTATATGTTACTTGCCTTTTTCTCTTACTGCTTTTAAAATTCTTTCTTTGTTTAGTGCATTTGGTGTTTTTATTATTATGTGACGGGAGGAATTTCTTTTCTGGTCCAGTCTATTTGGAGTTCTGTAGGCTTCTTGTATGTTTATGGGCATCTCTTTCTTTAGGTTAGGGAAGTTTTCTTCTATAATTTTGTTGAAGATATTTACTGGCCCATTACCTTGGGAGTCTTCACTCTCTTCTATACATATTATCCTTAGGTTTGGTCTTCTCATTGTGTCCTGGATTTCCTGGGTGTTCTGGATTAGAAGATTTTTGCATTTTGCATTTTCTTTGACAGTTGTGTCAATGTTTTCTATGGTGTCTTCTACCCCTGAGATTCTCTCTTCTATCTCTGTTGGTGATGCTTGCATCTACGACTCCTGATTTCTTTCCTAGGTTTTGTATCTCCAGGGTTGTCTCTCTTTCTGATTTCTTTATTGTTTCTATTTCCATTTTTAGATTCTGGATGTTTTTTCTCATTTCCTTCACCAATTTGATTGTTTTTTCCTATAGTTCTTTAAGGGATTTTTGTGTTTCCTCTTGAAGGGCTTCTAGCTGTTTACCTGTGTTCTCCTGTATTTCTTTGAGGGTGCTATTTATGTCTTTCTTAAGGTCCTATATCATCATCATGAGAAGTGATTTTATATCTGAATCTTGCTTTTCCAGTGTGATGGTATGTCCAGGACTTGCAATGGTGGAAGTATTGGACTCTGATGATGCCAAGTAAGCTTGGTTTGTGTTACTTATATTCTTACACTTGCCCTGCATCATCTGCTTATCTTTACTGCTACCTGCCCTTGCTAAATCAGACTGGAGCCTGTCCTTCCTGTGATCCTGATTGTGTCAGAACTCCTCAGAGTCAAGCTGTCTCTGGGATCCTGTGGTTCTGGGATCCTGTGACCCTAGGCTGGTTAGAGCACCTGGGAGTGAAGCTTCCTCTGAGTGTTGTGGGACTGGCTGTGGAGCTTGTGTCCAAGGTCTGTTCAGGGCACCAGCTCAGAGAGACTGAAAGAAACCTGAGCCACTCTGCTGGTGGATTTCCTGTGTGCTTGGTCTCCCCGGTCCCAGTTACTCTAGGTGTTGGGACAGATGTTATGTTCTCACCTCTCTGTTGCTGTATTCTTGAGAGCTGCCTTTATACAGTTTTTTGATAGGGTCTGCGGAGGTCTGGGATGCTTTGTACATCTGAAAGGATGTACCTACTATCACAAGGAACGTAGGTCACATATAGACATAGGCAAAAACTGTCTAGTAATAATGATACAAAATAATTTGTCTCTGGACTTGCAATGATCTACCCACTTACATCTTAGTATTCAAACTAAGTCTTGGTAAGCAGAGCTTCTTCTGGAAAATTTTGTGCACATCCACAATCAACATGCCTTATAAAATATGTATAAATCAATAAATAAACAAATACATCCACACAAACCCAAGCCATTTGTAGTTTGGGGGCTCACTGATTGCCAGTCTAATATCAGAATGAGTGAGCAACCTTTTACCAAGGGAATAAGGTAAAAAACGAGAGTGTAAGAGAACAACTTCTTCCCCTTATCTCTCTAGGCATACATATGGAAATGTCGTCATATTTGCAAATTCTGTATACATGCCCCAAATTTATATGTGTGCATAAATACACACTATAATTTTTCTATTGATTAGATATTTTGTATCTTATATTTCAAAAAACTAATATCAGTTGAAAAAGGAGTGTATTTTGGTTTACATTTATAGGCTTTATTGTAACTTTTTTTAATGCACAATAATCTTCCTCTTATTCATTATCATTACACTCTGTTATCTCTGCTCTTCCTAGGCATGGCCCCAATTCCACATCTCAGAACTAATTTTATGCATTTGTTTTACAAGTGTAAAAACTTCTTATGAGAGAAAATACATAATATTTTCTTTCCTGAGTATAGGTTGTTCGTCTTAAGATGGTTCCCAGTTCTATTCATATTCTTCAAATGACAGGATGTTTCTATCAGTGAATAATATTCTACTGTCTATTTTAATGAGAGTATTGTTAAATGCAGATATCACCTTTCCAAAACATCATCACTTCCATATCAATGTTGCTGATTTGTGATAAAGCAGTGTTGTTCTAGTTAAGCTTCAGCTCTCAGCTTAATGTAACCTAGAGTCACCTGGAAAGGGGAAAATTCCTTAAAATATATTGTCTAGTGGGAATGCTTGGGGAACACCGGATGAATTCACCATTATTGTAGGAGGGCTCACTTACTGCATCAGCATAGCCCCATTATAGGCTGGTAGACATGGTCTATGTAAGGAATCCAGTGGAGCATGACTTTGTAATGAGTCAGGAAGTGACCAGTAAGCAGCATTCCTCTATAGTGTCTGCTTCAACAGCTGCTTGTATCCCTGTCCATAGTAATTGACTGTGACCTAAAAATAGAATACTCCAAGCTTGTTTTATTTATGATATTTGTCACAACAATATAAAGCAACTAGGGTAGATTTTTTTCTGTCTTATCTGATCTCTTAATTTTTGTATTCAATGATTATACTGGTTAGCTTTTGTCATTTTGACATAAGACACTCATCTGTGAGGTGCAACATTCAATAGAGAATTCTAACACACTGCCTGTGGGCAAGGCTGCAAATACCTTTTCTTGTTTGATGATACATATAGAAAGGAAGCTCCTCAAAGAAACTACCTTTGGAGAGCATATGTCTCCCCGCAAAGTTCATCCTCTCAGGAAACATACTCATAGTCACACCAAAGACAAGTGCTTGCAAAGTGATTTTAAATCTAGTTAAATGGAAACTCAAGACTACCACCACAGATATCAACTTCTACTTCTCTGCTATGATTGTATTGAATATGTTTTCAATGTTTCTGTCTTCATATCAGCCCACTCTTTTATTTCATATATTCCTCTGTTTGATGTCATAATAATTTTTAGCGGTCTGGATGATTACGGTCATTGGCCCCTACTTTACCAGTGATATCTCAATACTCTAAGTCTTGAGAACTATCTTTAACCTCGATAATCTTTCCTCTAACTTTTCTCATCTGTTAGTGATACTATTTTATTAAGCTCTCTGTTTAATTTATTAAGCATTTTATTTCTAACCAAACTTCTTCTTTTTTTTCAAAAGGAAAGCTTAGCACTAGAGAGACATGATTGTGGCAACCAGAACCTCTTCTGACTTGCACGACCAATTTCAGATCCCATATAGCAGTGATAAAAGGAATATCTAAGACTTGAAGTTCTTGTCAAACAGATCTTTTACTTGCTTAGTTAGAGTTATACCGAGGTATTTTATATTATTTGTAGCTATTGTGAAGGGTGTTATTTCCCTAATTTCTTTCTCTGCCTGTTTATCCTTTGTGTAGAGGAAGGCCTCTGATTTGCTTGAGTTAATTTTATATCCAGCTACTTTGCTGAAGTTGTTTATCAGGTTTAGGAGCTCTCTGGTGGAATTTTTGGGGTCACTTAAGTATACTATCATATCATCAGCAAATAGTTGAACTGAGTACACTGTCCCCAATGAAGGAGTTAGAGAAAGGTTCTATGGAGCTGAAGGGTTTGCAGCCCCTTAGGATGAACAACAATTACTAACTAGTACCCTCAGAGCTCCCAGGGACCCAACCACCAATCAAGGACTATACAGGGTGGGGCTGAATGTTCTGGCAGCATGTGTATAGTAGAGGACTGCAAATTTGATCATCAGTAGGAGGAAAGGACCTCGGCCTTGTGAAGGTTCTGTGCCCCAGTGTAGGGGAATGCCAGGGCCAATAAGTGGGAGAGGGTGGGGTGGCAGGCATGGGGAGGGGGGAAGCAAAAGAAATTTGTTCTTGTTGTTTTTGTTTGTTTGTTTGTTTGTTTTTTGGAGGGGAACCTGGGAAAGGGAAAATTTACATGTAAATAAAGAAATTATCTAAAAAAAAAAAAAAAAGGAATATCTAGTGATAAAAGGAATAATTTATGAAAATTGACTGATCCACCAGATCTAAGTAGCTTAGGGCTTCCCATTTTGCCCAGTAGTAAGCCACTTAGAACAGTGAGTCAGCACCAGGGGCCTCACCTCACCAACCATGAGTTTGTAACTTTGAAACCCATTTAGGAATCCACAGGAAAGGGAATTCACTCTTCACAACAGAGGTACTACCCACTAAATTTGTATCTGACCTGTACCTTTACCATGATTGCTACTACTGGTCATTTCCCCCTCAGTCACTGACCCAGGATGCTTCCAGGATCTATAAAATGATTTGTAGGCTCTCAAAAGTAACCTAAAAGTCCTTTCTGTTTCACTCATCAGGTAAAATAGCAACAGCAGTTGATAATAAGTGGTGAGACAAGGGGACCCCACAACATGGACAGGCCAAATGCACTATAGGTGGAATGGCAGGGTACAAAAAGAAGAGCCCCGAAATCATAGTAAGCACTTCTGCTCTCTATAGATTTGGGGACAACATCACCTCTCTGTTTCATTACTTTTTTCTCATTTATAAAGCAAAGCCATGGTGAGGATGTCTGTTGTATTTAAGTCTTGTGAGATTCATATTATATTAGTGAAGATGAACATTGGCATGGTGATGTACACACACACACACATTTTATATCTATATCTATATCTATATCTATCTATCTATCTATCTATCTATCTATCTATATATATATATATATATATATATATATATATAGTGTGTGTGGTGGATGGGCCCTGTGAACCAATGACCTAATGAATAAAGGAGCCAATAACTGGGAGAGTAGCAGAACTTCTGGATTAGAGGGAAGAAGAGAGGTAGCAGGAGAGAGTTATGTCCCTTCTTGGAACAGGACAGTGGAGGGGTAAGATGTAGCTGCTAGAGTTTCCTGGTATCATAGTAGGTCCGCAAGTATTTACCACTGAAGGAATCAGATTGTAATAAGTTTTACAAGATTATGTTTTAGTTGTTGCCCCCAGAGATTGAGTTACCATTGTTTCTGAACTAATTTTGTATTACATTTTCCTTCATGCGGCGGCTTGTTTAGGTTCAAGAGAGAAAGGTACTGTGACAAAACTTGGGTTTGCCAGATGTGTACAACAAAGACCATGGGGGATTTGACACATGGTATTGGTGTGGTAATGACCAGCCAGTGGGAATCTATCAAGCTGGGTGGAGATGTTTCAGGACATCCAGGTCAGAGAGCCTCTATGAGATAAAAACATTTCAGCCATTGCCTGCCAGTGCTTGGCCAACCAGGCTGTCAGGGCAGAGGCACAAGTGTGGGAATACGCTGGTTCTAACTTTTAAAATATTTCCCACTATATATCTCGTGAAGTGAATCAGGGTAGGAGAAGATCTAGTTTGAAGAAAGCTGAGCTACATTGTGAGTTTCAGTTTCAAAATACAGTATGTGTTGATGAATTTATACATACACTTATAGAGAAATTTTTCTTCAATGCATTAAAAAAATAAGAAAATAGAATAAATTCTATATTATGATCATGAATATTTGATTCCTGGGGGGATATTTGTCTTTAGCCTCCTTTATTTCTCCTTTTTTTCCTAATAGTTGTTTTATATTCTGGTCAACATTTTCACTTCAATGAAATTCATATAAAATATTACATTGATATTAAGATTCTACCTTAGTTCTTTGGTGTTAGAAAGTGAACTGAATAACAATAAAGTATTTCTGAAGAGATATCAAAACTATTCTCAAAAAATAATCTTTAAACCTTTTAGTTAAGATTGTTACTGAGTGAAAATCTTCCTCTGAGAGAGAGAGATAGTGTGAGAGAGACAGAGAGAGAGAGAGAGAGAGAGAGAGAGAGAGAGAGAGAGAGAGAGAGAGAGAGAGAGAACATGAATGCTTGTAAGACTGGGTAAGTAAGCAAATCACAGTAATAAAGAGGTTCCTGAAACTTACAAGATTCATCAGATCCTGTCCATATAATAAAACCTTGCCATGTAAGCATTTTTTTTTTTATAGGAATGAACAATAGTTTGGGAGATTCTGTGCTTGGCAGATCCACTTTCCTGCAAGTCATTCAGGAGAAAACTATAGAGAAACAGTTTTATGAGTCACTATCCATGTTGGGGTTTACTTTTCATTCTGCAATTGCCTCTGAGTTAGATTATTCCCTGCCTATAAGCCAGTCAACTCAACAGTTTTATTAAGCTGGGCTTAAGTGCAATTCTTGCTTGGGTCTCTTTGCAGTACCCCATGTTGAGGTGCAGGCATATTTGTTATAGACCTAGGAGAAGACATATCTTATATGAAATAAAAATTAGTGAAAAGAAAATTTAAAACAGCAGAAAAAGACAATTCATTTTTGGAATATTATTTAATTTAAATATGTGAAATGAACTTGATTTTTCCAAACAGTTGAACATTCTAGTTACTATATAAGCAGTCATTCACATGCCTTAAACATATACATGAGTTTAGCATTAGAAACATGTACATGTATATTTCCTATGCTACAGATTTGTAAATACTGTCAAAAAAAGAATCTGATGGGAACAATTAGTGAATTCAAAAAATACTGATAATCCTAGAAATTTTAATGCCAGTACAGGCTTCCAGTGAGCCTGTACTTTTTCTTCTGCCAAGAAATTGGCAAGCTAAACTCCAAACACTGCTTCCTATTAATTACAAGCAATCAAAGACAGTTTTAACATGAATTTAACACCATATAATTTATTGCTAAGTTACAATTATGTGTACTGTACTGATCTAGTTACATTCAAATCATTTATCATTCCTTCTGAAAATATGTGGATTATTTGCCCATTATATTTCTTTTCTAGCCTCAGACAGTATGCAGGAGAGATTACATATAAAGCCAATTTTAGTTTAGGTTTAAATATTTAAAATAGGCTATCTCCATTAATTCCTAAAACCAGGTCACCTTAGTTAAATTTAAATCAGCCTTGTTTAGTAGGAACTATTCCTTAGCAGATCGATTTTTCTGTTATGGTTGTGATTTTATGTTCTTTATGGTGAATAGTAGCCAGCCTAGGGTTAGTGTCAGCTGTTCAGAACCTCACCCCGTTACTCAGTTATATTCATAGAAGGCATTGTAAGTAGTATAAAGAACATTTGAAAGAGATCTCTTCTTTTTGTACATATGAAGATCAGTTTATGTAATATTCTGTCATATTTTGGCAGAATCAAATCTACAAATTGACATTTTGCCCATTTTTATAAGTGCCAAAAATATAATGTTGGCAATGATCACCAAATTAGATTCTATTATGTTTCAAATTCCAAAATTCTATTTCCTCTCATCTATGGGACATAGGTGTGAAGTAAAAAGTAGTAACTACTTATGGTCCTTCTTTGGGAACAATGTGGGACTTGTGGCTCTTCGTTCAGTGAAGCAAAATCAGTAAATACTTGATATACATGTTGGTGAAGATGTGGAGAAAGAGGAATACCCTTCCATTGCTGGTAGGATTGCAAACTAGCACAACCACTGTGGAAATCAATCTGAAGGTTTTCAGAAAATTGGAAATAGATCTACCTGAAGACCCAGCTATATCACTCTTGGGTATATTCTCAAATGATGCTCTACTACATCAAAGGAGCACACACTTCACTACTTCCTAGTGGCCTAATCTGTGATAGCCAGAAGCTGGAAACAACCCAGATATCCCACAATGAAAGAATGGATGTAGAATGTCTGATTCATTTACACAATAGAATACTATCCAGATATTAAGAATGAAGACATCATGAGTTTTGCAGGCAAATGGATAGAATTACAAAATATCATCCTGAGTGAGGTAACTCAGACCCAAAAGGACATGTATGATATGGATTAATAAGTGGATATTAGTCAAAAAGTACAGAATAACCAGGATAAAATCCACAGAACTCAAGGAGGTGATCAAACCAAAGGGCCCAAGTGAGGATGCTTCAATCCCATGTGGAAGGGAGAAGAAAGTAACAATGGGCTGCAGAGGGAGGGAGGAACTTGGGTAGGAGAGGGGAGATAGAGGGGAAAGGGGGAACATGATCAAGTATTGGGCAGGGGAACAGGAGAGAAACTCTGCAGGACATCAGAAAACATAGAAATATGCAACCTGAAGAGGTAGGAGATGAGGGAACCCTCTAGTATGAACTAGATACCAGGGACTAGTGAGAGACTTTCAGGACTTAAAGGGAGTGACCTTAGATTAAATACACAACAGTGGGGAGAGGGAACTTGTAGAGTCCACCTCCAGTAGAAAGACAGGGAATCAAGAAAGGCATAGAGTTGCCATCCCACAGTCACAAACACTGACCCAGAATTGTTGCTGTCTAAAAAACTTGAGAGACAAAAAAGGAGAAGAGACTGAGGGAAAGGAGGACCAGTGACCAGCCCATCTTGGGATCATCTCAAGAGGAGGCCCCAAGGCCTGACACTTTTGTGTGTGCTATGGATCCCAGCATGGCTGTCCTCTGAGAGTCCCAACAAGCAGCTGACTGAGACAGAAACAGATACTTTTACCCAACCAATGGACAGAAGCCCTGTTCTCTGTTACAAAGAAATTTTCATGATGAGGAATGAAGAGTTTGAAGGAGTTTGGATCTAAGGGCACAATGTCACTGAGTAGTTTGCTAGATTTCTAGTAACAGGTATGGTTTCCCTCTTCTTGAACTAGTCTTTGTATCACTATACAGGCTGAGAAAATTATGATTTATGAATATATGTATATACACACACACATACACACTCACACACACACACCTAAATATATACATGCAATTAATAGAGAAAAGACACCATGAATTTGAAGGATTGGTTTAAGGGGCACATGGGAAAGTTTGCAGGCAAGAAAGGGAATGGAAAACTTTGTATCTTCATTATAAAATCAAAAATAGAAAAATACTATTTTTATTGCATTACTCTCATTTGTAAAGACAATGAATGCTACAACTAATATAGTTTTGAGAATAATATCAGTACAGAGTTGCAGTCTAAGTACCACTGTTAGTTGTAATAGATAAACCAGCCTGCATTATGGGCAGTGCTGACTCTGGATTTACTTCATTTCTCCTGACTAACTACAAAATAAAGGTTTTTGTTATACATTTTATGTCACAATATACTGTACTCAGATTGTGAGTTATTGGTTGGCAACATGGCAATAATACATTTGGGTTCTCATCGTCATACGAAAACATATTTAATCATAGAAAAATAAAATTACATTTTTCATTGGTAGTAAATTTTCAGAAATCCAGCTTCCTTGTCATAACAAGACAGGAATTGTCTGTTGTTACTTCACAGTGCCTTGTAGAGTTAAACTCTCTACCACTATGACACTGAAGTAAGCCTTTGGAATAAATGCAATTACAGCTCCTCAAAGATGTTGAATTTCTGTTAAGCATTATAAAATGCATGAACATATAATGTGTTGTTTTCTACAATACTAATGTTAACATTCTATGTATAAAGAATGCATACACTACTATTCTAAATGACAGCAAAAACAAGATTAGACATAATTATTTTGAAAACCTTTATGTGAGTTTTGGAAGAAATAAAGCTTTGCCCTAAATAGAATGAATTTGACTTTCTCTATGTGCTGGGAATTATGTTTTTCACAGGGGGCACTTGCCTGACTTTCTTATGCTGATAGATTTTAAAATAAAAGGAATAGCATTGTTTTTATAGAAAGCCTTAAAAGCCTGATAGCATTTGTACGACTGACAAGAGGCTCTTTCTCTCCATAAAGCAGCTGAAACACTCAAGACTATACAAAGTTAGCATCGATATACTTAAAGTGCTTTTATTTACCACACTATTTGAAACTTTCCTGTGGCATTTCCACAGTTTAATAAGATTGCAGGAAGAAGTGAAGATAACTGCTAAAATCAACTGATATTGAAGACAGTATGACATTGTGAACTATGTTACAGAAGTCAGATTAAACATAGAGATTCTCGGCTATGGCAGATTCATTGTTCTCTGTATGAAATGAGCCTAGGCATAGTTTAACATAGTCACCTTACATCCAAATATGAAAACCTGTAATTATTTAATGAGCTAATGCAAGTGGAGGGCCAGTAGTGACACAAGGTCAGAGAAAAATCTGCCACCTGTGCAATCAGTGACTAAGAGAAAAGAAAATGTTTTGCCCAAGAAATATAAAAGGAGAATTAACTCTAGTTAAGATATCTCTCAGATAGTGAAATTTTTCTATTAATAACCATGCCTGTGAATTTTTCATTAAAACTACAAAAGAAAAAATTCAAAAATATAAAAGTATATTTATCCTACTCACATATATATTATGCTCTTCTTTGATTTTTATTATAACACGGGGAGTGACATATTTATATCATTTCATTTAAAAACACCACAAAGACATTTTTTCAATAAGTACAAAAACACTGTACTTAAGCAAATTATTTTAATGTATGGAAACATGATGGCTGTTAGAAATACTGTATGTCCTTATGAGAATGATTTTCTTAACTTAATTAGTTAATGAAGTACAAAAATAATTTATTATATATTGATCTTCTCATGATTCATAAATCAAACTGGATAAAGTAAAGGGAAGGTCTTAATTCTCTTCTTAGGAAAATAACATAGACATAAACACCATGAAAATAAGAATAAACACATACATATATGATGAAGAATTTAGCAATCACACAACATGCATGTGGAATGCCAGCACATACCTCATTTTATTTTGAGTGATCTAACCAGAAAGCAAAACAGATTTGGGTTTATTGTTTATTAAACTGAATTCATACCATTTATACTTAGTTTATAATAAAAAATTTAAAAAAATAAAAGCAAAATACTGTATGTTCCTAATGATCAAATCTCCAAAATTCACCTTTCTTCACTAAGTTCTATCTTTGTGTTTTTAATTAAAATGAGATTATAATTAAGTTCTGATGGTTAATCTCAGTTCTAAGTTCACCCACTGTTTCAATTTATTTCTACATACAGTGGTTAAATATTGTCACTATATACCAGGATAATTGTCCCAGATTATACTTCCTGACATAGTTGAAACTTCTTGAATGATAGCATGATAGATCTTTTGAAAAAAAAAAATCAGGAATTTGTAGACTGCTTGAGATAATATGAGACAGCTTCTGAATTAAACAAATTTACTCAAGGGGTTTAAAATTTTCTTTGCTATTAAAATACAAGAATTAAGGACCTGGAGTTCTGATACCTGTTGGGCAATGCTAGTCTTAGTTACTAAATTCTTATGAATATTCCAAAGTTTTCTATTTCCTACTTGAAAGAATGGACTTCAGAAAGCTGCATTGGAAAATAAAAATAAGTTCTACTATCTGACACCATGGAAAATCTTACGATTTTTCTTTTAGTTATGTATGGAATCTTTCATTTATTGTGTTAATTGGTATGTGCATGAGAAAGAGAGAGAGAAAGAGAGAGAGAGGAAGAGAGAGAGAGAGAGAGAGAGAGAGAGAGAGAGAGAGAGAGAGAGAGCACATGCATGGCATGCAATGGAGACCAGGATACAACTATTGGCAATTGATTTTCTCCTTCTATACATTTAGTCACAGGAATCAAATTCAGTTAAGTAGGCTTCAGCCTTCATAAAAAGACTCATTTATTCAGTAATCTGTCTAATTGGCAAATTAAATAAGTTTCTTTAGAATTTCATTATAAATTAGATATTTATGATATGTGTGAACCTATTCAAAATGTGTTTGGATTTTAGTATTTGCAAAACCTTAAACAATCCCCTGTAAGTGGACAGATCCATGAAGTTTAGTTCTTAAAATGTTTCTACATAACAATAAAATTTAAATTGCCAATATCAATCAAAAACTTTAGTCTAAACACAATTAAATTGAGAAAAACTCATCTCTGTGAATTATTTAAAATTATATTAGAAACACAGAATATACCAAATAGGTATTCCAACATCTAACAAAATAAAAGCAATTGTAATAAAATAAAATTCTGGAAAAAAAAAATCAATATTTTACCACCTTACAAGGACAATTTCATGTTCTCTCTCTCTCTCTCTCTCTCTATCTCTCTCTCTCTCTCTCTCTCTCTCTCTCTCTTTCTCTCTCTTTTCTTTCTTTTATTGAATATTTTCTTTAGTTACATTTCAAATGTTATCCTCTTTTAGGTCTTTCCTTCCTATTCCATCCATTTTCCCCCTGCCTCTATGAGGGTGCTCCCCAACCCACCCACCCCTGCATTCCTGACCTGGTATTCCCCTACACTGGGGCATCTCTATATGTTGGGATTTTATCTAGTTTGAAACTGTCCATGCCTTTTGTATACGGCCACAGTTTCAACTAGCCCATGTGTATATCAGGCTTGTAGTACCTGGAAGATGCTATTTTCTTAGAATCTACCACTTGTTCTGGCTCTTACAACATTTCTGGCTTCACTTCCACAAGTATCTTTGATCCTTGAGCCCAGCAGTTTGGAAGACTGAGACAGGAGCATCTTCATGAGTTCAAGGCCAACCAGGGTTGCACTACACATTGCCCAACAACAACAACATCATTATCAGTCTTTTCGTCATCCGTTCTCATACTTATCAAGCGAGTAATTGTCTTCACTGTGTATTTAGGGTTGCCTTACTAGCATAACTTTGAATACAACAGTTTTAATATATGCCAAGTCCGGGATGGTCTTGGTCAGGACAGAGTGACATGATTCCTGCTCCTGGGACAGGGCCCCAGTGTGAGTCTCCAAGAGTTTCAGTGGTTGCTTTGGGCATAAGACTTGTTTGTGTCATAATGTATATATTTTACATTCCTCCAAGAAATGTCCTTTCTGTTAGTGTTAATGACCCTATGATAATTAGGAACAGCAGTAGTCCAAGAGTTGAGTGTGTGTCTATGTCCCAGGTTAACTCTGGGACCTATAGGACAGCCCTTAAGGCTGAAGTAATAGTTCTAAGTACACGAGATCAAAAGAATATGCTTCTCAACTATGCAAAAATTAAGAATGCAATATGAATTAAATGAGGAGCCACATGAATCTAAAGGAACAAGAACAACTGCACTGTGATTCAACTTGTTAAAAAAAATTACTAAGGAAGGAAATAAAAGATTTAGAGAGTGGTGGACACAGGAGATCACACCCAGCTAAATTTTTGTTTATGCTTACAAATACAGATAGATCCCTGAGTTCAGGATCAGCATAGAACAGTGTAAGGTTAGGCTCATGTGTGGTGGAAATGGTAATTTCTGGACAGGGTCTATCCAACTAGTTTATTCTCTATCTTTGGTAGACAGATCTCTGAATTCTTCTGCAAAGTTCAGGAAAAAAAATGTCGTTGTCTCCTAAGAAACAAAGGGTTACGGTCATGGGAAGCTGATTCACTGAATAATCAAAATGAAAATCTGGAGTAAATGACTTGATTGACCTGCACAACTCACAGAACTTCTGTGTTCTGCAGGAGATGAGTAATCCAGAGAAATTTTTAGGATAAAAAAGAAAACTCTTTGGAGAACTCACACACACACATACACACACCTGTACACACACATACACACAAGCCATAAGCAGAACAGGGACAGAGATATCTCTTAGAATAGCAAGCAAGAAGAATATAGACAGAGAAATCTTGAGAGAGAATGCAGAACATAGAGGCAGACTAGAAAAGCTGTATCAAGCAGAACACAGGTTGTCAGCTTGCATTCGCTATTTGACTTCCTGTCATTCTTTTAGCTGTTCCCGCACCCATCTTCTTTCAGAACCTCTCTTCAAGCTGAGGCTGCTCAATGGTAAATATAGTTTTGTGTCTTTTGAATTATTTATAGACTCTGTTTTGTTTCTATTTAATGGACATAATTATTGTCTGACATATCTATTAGATATCTCAGAGAACTTTTATTCATTAACAGTTACACATGAACTTTACTTGCTGAGTATATAGTATGATGTCAGTGTGAAGCATACTGTCTGATTATGTCTTGCTCATTTCACTATACTTCTTACTATAAATGAAATAAAATATGATTGTATTGTTCTTTTTAAGATAAGGCCCAACTTCTGGTTGTTATTGATCCCTCAAAAATATCTAACAGACACTAACGTTTCTATTACTGACTAGACTAACAGTTATTCTGCAAAAAACAGACTTAGGAATATAGAAATGCAGCTTAAGTATACA
>JADRCD010204072.1:19240-38227 GCA_019843815.1 Montemys delectorum
CCATTGACCAGAATATAAAGGTTGATTGTACAGCTAAAATGTTGCTTAAATGGAGAGTAGTTGGTGATATATGCAGCTTACTGATAAAATACTTGCTATTGGTTCAAATTCCAGATCTTTAAGTGATATTAATAATAACTAAGATAATGTTAAAATGAAATGCTAAATAGCATTGGTAGAAAATTTTATTTGTCCTAGATAAGAGAAATATAAGTTACTTAATTTTAAACAGCAATAATTATTTATAGCTTTCTTGTTTATCTGAATAAAAGACTTTTAGTAAAATATTCAACATTAAAATACTGGGGAGAATTTGTTCAGAAAAGTCAACTTGATCCCAAATATATAGGACTGGATTTAAAGGAAGTTTGACATGATACATCACAAGTGGTTTCAGGTTGGATATATTGCTATGCTTGTTATCTAGATATTTCTATAGAAAGTAGTATAAAGAATAAATAGGGTGCAGAAGTTGCAAGCTATCTAAACAAGGAAATGAGAACAAATCAGTTGAAAAGCACATTGAATATTTTATAATTTTCAATGTTATTTATTCTATGATATAACTCTCAATTTTCAGTCCATCACTTCAGAATTTTCTCATTTATTGTGCTTAAGTGTATTTATAACCTTTATTTTATATAATAAAAATTACACATTAAATCTTAAAACTAAGGTGAGTTTTTGTTAGTTTTGTACTTCATTTGTTACTCACTAAGTTATACTTTCCAATATACTTAATTAAAAGCACAAATTTTACTCTACCAATCATATGCTATTATGTACCAAATGATAATTATACATATATACACATATATATGCCATTTTTACTATGATTATTATAGATAACTGTATAGGAAATGTGTTTCCTATTCTTATTTGCAGCCCTTTATTTTGCTGGCAGGTACAATGACTTAGAAGATAAATCATTTTCATTTAACTGACTTTTTTCAACATTTAGCAGTCAATTTCAAAAACAAAGGGGAAAATTATAAGGACTGATCTCATTATCGTTCCTTAAGTGCTTAATTGATGGCTAGACCATGAAGAAATTTTAGCTTACATTTAATGTTTTATACCTCAAACAGAATTGTAGAAATAGGGAGGGACTGTAAAACTTTAACATGAAACAGGTTTAGAGTTCGGTGACTCATAGTTTTATGCAGCTAAGTAAGGACACTATAAAGCACAGTCCTAAGAGCGAGATACATCCAGATATAATTTTACTCAAGTGTAAAAAAACCACTGATAGTTCAGGGAAAATAAAATGTTTTATGTCTTAAAGTATATATATCAATGAAAAAATTAATTATTTTTATTTTATGGTTTGTTTTCTACTTTAAGATATTTTTGTACTACTGAAATTATAGCCATTGTCACTGACTTGATTACTACCAGGGGTCTGTAACAGGGAGGCAATTAATGCAGTAGACATACATGATGCATATATTCAGACATTTAGAACTTCTCCATAATCAAAATGTTCTATAAAATTGCTTGGATAAAATCCTCTCTCACATACTTCAAGAATAGATTAGAAAACTTATGTCTCAAATACAAAAATGTACCTCTCCATAATTTAATTTAGAGATTATGAGTTCACATCTGTTTGGTGACTTAAGTGATTGTTCAGAGAGTAAAGCAACACTGTTCTCTAGCAGAAGAGCAGGTTTGACACACAGAACACATGTTGAGTGACTCCAAAACAGCTATAGCTCCAGATCTAGGAGCCATAATGCTCTGGCATTGGCAAGCCCCATCATTCACATGTACAAGCACACAGTCATGGATATAATGGTAAAAAATAAAATAAGTCTTTAAACATATAGCTAGAATTTAGATTATATAATTTAGAATCAAAACATACTGTCTTCTTATTGGGAAAATGCTGTATTTTGGTTTAATTGTTTTGTATCTAATAATATCAAATAAGATAAGTGAAGTTTGTGAAAGTCCAATATTATAGTCATTTTCAAAATTGACGACCAAGAAGGGATTTCTGTATACAGAGTCAGAGTCAGAGAAAACAAACCGAAATGACAGAATTGAGGCACACTCAATTTTCCTTTTCTGATCAAGTAACTTTTAAATTTAAGACAATATTCAGACAATATTAAGGCAATATTAAATGAAATAAAAGCATTATATTGAAGATGATAGAAGGAAACCCCAAACTAAATTGATAAACTACATCAAAGAAGACAGAGTCCCAGGATGGGATACACACACATACACACACACACACACACACACACACACACACACACACACACTCACACACACCAAGAGCTATAAAAACAAGAATGAAATAAGAGAAATCGGCAATCATTGGTAATTGATAGGTGTCAACATCAAGGGACTCACGTTTCCAGTAAAAAGACAGACTAATATAATGGAGGTGAAAGCATTATCTACTCTTATGCTTAAACCAAAGTGCAGACATTAACACAAAGGGTAGACACTACTCAGGAAATAGGTTTGAGAAAATATTTTTCAAGCAAATGAACCTAAGAAGAAAGCTGAAACAGTCATTTTAAAATTTTACAAAATAGACTTCAAACCAAAAACAATCTGAAGAGATAGGTAAGGACTACCAGACATACTCATCCACAAAAAATTCCACTAAAAGAACTTGACAATTTTAAGATGTATATCTTCCTAAAAGGGTATCAATATTTGTAAGAAAACAAACAAACAAAACAAACAAACAAAAACCCCCACTACTTCACGATAAACCATTTATCAACTTTTGCCCACTGATATTGGAAGACTTCAATACCACAGTCTTGCTAATCAACAGGTCATCCATATAACAACTATACAAAAATGGTGAAGCAAAGTTACAGTATATAACAGATGGACCTAACACATATCTGCAGAACATTTCACCCAAACAAAAAAGAATATATCTTCTTCTCTGAACCTCACCAAAATTTACCCAAAACTGATCACATACTCAGTTACAAAGCAAGTTTCATTAGATTAAAAAAATCACCCTATATCTTGTCTAATCACCATAAGTTAAAGCTGGATATTAATAAAAGTAGCAAGAGAAAGTTGACAAACTCATGGAAACTGAACAAACCACCACTAAATAAAAAAGAAGAAAAAAATCAGTTGAGAAAAAAATTATTAAAGATGTCCTAGAATTGAATGAAAATGACTATAAAACATATCCAAACTCATGGGACAAAATGAAGAAGATTCTAAGTGGCAAGTTAATAGTATTAATTGAATACATTAAAATATATTGGAGAGACATCTAAGGGTCACATCTCATCTCCCTTTGCCCTGCCATTGGCTACTGGCATCTTTATTTATCGATCAAAAATCAATTGTAGACAAGGACCATTAGCATTTGGACACTCAGATTCCCAACTGAATTAAAGCATTAGAATGAATCTCCAACAGGAGAACATCAAGAAAACAAGACCCCCTAAGTCAACCTGATCAAATCTCATATAAATTCACAGAGATTGGAGCAGAATGCACAGGGTCTACAGTGGTCTGCACCAGGTCCTCTGCTCATATATTATAGCTTCCTGTTTAGTGATTTTATGAGTCCTGACTATGTGAGCAAGTTGTGTGGAACTCTGATTCTTCTTAGGCTCCTTTTTTGTCTTTTGATTTGTACTGTCATATATCATTGTGACAGCTTCTAATTAATTATATTTTATTTTGTTATATTTTGTTGTTAGCTCTTTAGATGCCTTCTCTTTTTTTTTTACATGTTCCCATTAGTTGTTGTTGTTTTTTTTTTGTTGTGTTGTGTTTTGTTTTGTTTTAAGGTCATCCTTTAGGTTTATCTCAATATTTTTTTCTTTTTTTTCTTAGATATTTTCCTTTTTATATTTTTTTAGATATTTTCTTTATTTACATGTAAATTTCTCCTTTCCCAGTTTCCCTTCCAACAAACAAACAAACAAACAAACAAACAAACAAAAACAAGAACAAACCCCTGTTGCCTCCTCCCTCCCCATGCCTGCCACCCCACCATCTCCCACTTATTGGCCCTGGCATTCCCCTACACTGGGGCACAAAACCTTCACAAGGCCGAGGTCCATTCCTCCTATTGATGATCAAATTTGCAATCCTCTACTATACACATGCGGCCAGAACAATCAGTCACACCATGTATAGCCCTTGGTTGGTAGTTGGGTCCCTGGGAGCTCTGAAGGTAATAATTAGTTCAATATTGTTGTTCGTCCTAAGGGGCTGCAAACCCTTCAGCTCCATAAATCCTTTCTCTAACTCCTTCATTGGGGACCGTGTACTCAGTTCAATGAATGGCTATGAGCCTCTACTTCTGTATTAATCAGTATTGTCAGAGCCTCTCAGGAGACAGTTATATCAGGCTGGATTGTCCTTCCTTCAGTCTCTGCTCCATAGTTAGTCTCTGCAACTCCTTCCGTGGGTATTTGGTTCCCTCTTTTAAGAAGGAATGAAATGTCCACCTTTTGGTCCTTCCTTCTTCTTAAGTTTCTTGTGGTTTGTGGGTTGTTCTTCCTGTATTCCAAACTTCTGGGCTAATAACCACTTATCAGAGAATGCATACCATGTGTGTTCTTTTGTGTTTGGGTTACCTCACTCAGGATGATATTCTCCAGATCCATCGATTTCCCTAAGAATTTCATAAATTCATTGTTTTTAATAGCTGAGTAATACTCCATTGTGTAGATGTACCACAGTTTCTGTATCCATTCCTCTGTTGAGGGATATCTGGGTTGTTTCCAGTTTCTGGCTATTATACATAAGGCTGCTATGAACATGGTGGAGCATGTGTCCTTATTACATGTTGGAGCATCTTCCGAGTATATGCCCAAGAGTGGTATGGCTGGGTCCTCTGGTAGAACTATGTCCAATTTCCGGAGGAACCGCCACACTGATTTCCAGAGTGGTTGTACCAGTTTGCAATCCCACCAGCAATGAAGTAGTGTTCCTCTTTCTCCACAACCTCTCCAGCATCTGTTGTCACCTAAGTCTTTTGTCCTAGCCAGTCTGACTGGTGTGAGGTGGTATCTCAGAGTTGTTTTGATTTGCATTTCCCTCATGACTAAGGATGTTGAACATTTCTTTAGATGCTTCTCAGATGCCTTCTCTTTTTAAATAATAAAACAGAAAGAGAGTGGATTCAGAGGGGATGGGTAGTAACAAGGAACTGAGAGCAGTACAGGAGGTGAAACTTATATTGCATAAAAAAATAATCTATTTTCAATACAAATTAAAAATAAAAGTAATAAGATTGTTATTATTATTATTATTATTATTATTATTAGTAGTAGTAGTAGTAGTAGTAGTAGTAGTATTCAGGAATCAAGAACCTAAGAAATTTTAAGCAACTAGCCCTGGTTCCTTAATTAGAGCCCATCAGAAAAACAAAGTAAAATGTCAGATTTGGTATAGACCCTAGTCATGAGAATCTAGCAAGAAAAGTATCAATCCTCTACTTAATTCTGAATAAAAGGGGGTTAATCACAAGGGACAACTTCAACTCTATAACTGACAACCAATTCTTTATCATACTTCAAATTGAGACAAATATGTTATAAAGGATTCATATTTTAATCTACATCATAAGTGTTAAGCAACTAACTGAACCTATAACACAAATCAAATGACAATATCAGTACAAGACACTGCTAGCTGATGTTTATAAAATGATACATATTTCAATGTAAGTATATAATTATAAATACTAAGGGTTTCCCAGATGGTTACAAAAAGTTCTACATTCTCTATATGATGAAAGGGACATAGTGTAACTCCTTCATGTCAATTCCTTTTATTTAAATATAATAGGCATAAAATTTAAATCTAATTTAGAACCAATTACAGAATTTAAATATCAATGGAATATATTATTTTGATAGAAAATACACTTCACTTAATACAAATTTAATATTATTTGCATCTTAGAACCTTTAATAGACAACTTATTTACATAAAATAGAGGATGTTATTAAAGAAATTATCTGTAAATGAGAAGGGAGAAAATCAGAATCCCTTTTTATCTAACTGTCATATGGCTTATATGTGACTCTACATGAATCAGTGTCATCTGGATCTCCAAGTAGACCTAACTCATATATTGAATCTGTGCTTTAAATATATTTTCTTCCTACATATGACAACAAGAAAATGCCTTCAAACATTCAGATGCATTCAATATTTATTACATTCCAGCTGTCAAAAAAACAGAGAGGATTGTGGGTATAGCCGCACACATTACTGTTGGACGTAACACTTACAAGAATGCAAGCAAGAGAGGATGGGACAAATATAGCTTCATACAGGGACCTGGGAGGATGTCAGTCCCACGGTAACTTTAAGAACAGAGACTCGAGGTGAGTGAGTATTGTTCATTGCCCGGCTGCCCTAAGTGTGGTCAGTTACAACTGCCTTGCTCCTTCATCAGGAAGGAGATTGTCTTGGGTACAACAAATCCTTAGGACAAAAATGAATATATCTCTGAGGCAAAGTTGAATGTTTCCAACTAGCCAGACCCAAGAGAGCAAAGAACTGAAGGTTTTGTAACATAGAACTTAGGTTGGCCCTCGCCAGAGCTGCAATAAGACATTTAAGAGCCTACCAACTTATTACATGAATGAAATTGAATAAAGTTGTCCACAAAGTATAGCATTTACCAATATTACTTAATAATTCTCATTTCTGTCACTTTTCTTTTTCTTTCCAAGTTTATGTTTATCATATCAAAAATGTACTTTGGCATCCCCAAATCTTAATCTAATGTCTGGATGCATTTTTATTTCTGTGCTTCGAATTTCTTGAATGTTTTTGGTAGTTACTTTAGTTACTTAAACGTAACGGTTGGAAACAGTTAATTCAGTGTATATAAAGTGTTTCATTTACTATCAGGAGATTTTTTAGACCCTAGGAGAATGTGCCTTATCTTTATTCTTACTCTCTTTCTTCATAGAAAATAGAGGTAGGTATTGTTATCATATCTTGGAAATAGAAAAATTGAGCTCTGAGTAGGTAATGGCTTGCCAAGGTCACTTTAACTTGAAAACACTGCTGAATCCATATATTGTGTATAAAGGTACAGCTTAAAAATTCAGTATATGAGAATATTTTGGGGTGTTTTCAAAAGGTTACAATCTTTAAAAGGTCAAAAAATAAAATAAACTGATATGAAATGAGTTAGTATATGGAACCCAAGAAATCTATGCTAATAAATTTGTGAATGTCATGTGAAAGAGACAATGCTTGCAGTAATAGAAATGCATTATCATTTCTCATTTCTAGTATAGGATGAGTTCATTAGGAACTACAATGTCTCATGTCTTCTTGAGAGTGACTCCTACTATAAAAGCATCAATTACATTGCCCAGAATAACTATAAGTAGGTAATGGCTAGCCCTATTGTTGAAAAGAATCATTCACTTATGATATCATGCAAGAGTGTCGATATGATCATCGCTAAGGTAAAATTGTGTTTCCCTGAAAATCTTACTATTTCAGAGACTATATGGCTAATGTGATTACTCCACTCAATAGGGTAATATAAATTATGTTTAAAATCAGTCTTCATGTTGACATTATGGGTAGATATGATATCTTAACTTTTTATTTCTTTTTGAAAGTATCAACATTCAACACTGAATAAGGAATGTTACTAGGTTGATCCTCTCAATGGCGATTTGAACCTTGTGATATGACATGAAGGTTCCTTGTTCTAAACAGACTAAAAACACCACTGAATATGTGCTTGGATATTAAACATTCTATTTATGACTGTGTTAAGGAATAGTTAATCATAGCTCTTCAGAAAATGAGAATCTCAATGAAGATTTGAAATATAATCCAGAAAGGTTTATGGATGACATTTAAAATCCCTGTCCTATAATACAAGATATAATTTTATAAAATTCAATATGTCAATAGTTTGAAATATGAATTCTAGATTATTTGAAAGTAATGTTAGTAAAGAATATATTAAAACTTAAATACCTTTTATTCAATCCAATAAGTCCCATGGATACCATCCAATGTTTTACTATTTTCAAAAATACCTTAACTAAAATAATCTATTTTTAATTAAGTCTCCATTTTTAAATTTTGCAGTATTATTTACCAAACACTAAAGCCTTATATTGATTATATTAACTGTACTCTCAGGAAGTAGATGAAATGTTATTAGCCTATATTAAAAAAACAAACAAACAAAAATATCACTCATTTTTCTTCATTGATCACATTTTATAAGACTTTACTTTAGAATTAAATAAATAAATATTCATATATTATAATAAGGTTATGAGTATTTAGTGTTATGTTCAATAATTAAATTTTGAAAAAAAAATTGCTTTTCATATTAGAGTCTCCAGTACTGAAATGAATTACATGTAAGTTACATTTAATAACATCACAGTTGTTATAATTAATTATTAATATTAGCAAAGATAAGATGTAGCTCGATTATGTTTGATGGTTTATCTAGCATAAATATTTTCTTTGGTTGTGAGTAGCACTATATAATATCAAACCCCTAGATGACTTATCTGAAATAGAAGAGGTAATCAAAACATATAACCATAAATACACACACATATACACACACACACACAAACAAACACATCACATAGAGAGAGATAAAGAGAGATAACATCAACTAAATTAGTGATTTCAAACATTCAGTGTAAGAATTTATTTAATGGTATAATAGTCTAACTCAGCTTTTAAGTGCCAATAAATGACACATGTAAATGTCACTTTTATTTCCTCAGAGAAAAGGATGAGATGAGAGACACTCCCAAGCTTCATGAACACATGGCTTGGGCTGAGCCCAGAGAGGGTTTCTAACTGTCCCTAGGTCTAGGTTTGGAAGCTTCTAGGCTTCTTAAAATCTAATTTTCTGCAAGGCTTAAGGTTCTGGATTCTATCTGTTAACCTAGGCCTAAAATGTTTTAGCCTCTCAGAATTGTAGCTAAATTGGCTCACCATTTCTAGATCTGTATGAATACTGGCTGACTGGTTCAAGTCAGCTGTTCTGGTTCAAACCATTCTCCAAGCTGACTGATTCAAATTGGCTTCTTTCAGCTTCTGACTAAATTGATCTGTTTGGAAAACTGCTCCTGAACTCTACAAACTGAATGGCTTCAAACTGATTTGAGCTCAAATGTATTTGAGTATATTCCATAAAACTAAACTGTAAGGAACTAAATTGAACAGAATTGAACTGAACCTAACTGAAATGAACTCTTAAAGTGAATTGCTTAGTTTTCTCTCCCTATGCAACTCATTATTGTTGCTCTTTTAAGAATTGGACATATGAATCTCTAACTCATTCTGTCAGATCTTTCTCCTATTTGTCCCATTGTAATGACCCTCATTTAGAAGTCATTATTGGGCTAATATCCACTTATCAAAGAGTGCATACCATATGTGTTCTTTTGTGATTGGGTTACCTCACTCAGGATGATATTCTCTAGATCCATCTATTTCCCAAAGAATTTCATAAATTCATTGTTTTTAGTAGTTGAGTGGTACTCCATTGTGTAGATGTACCACATTTTCTGTATCCAGTCCTCTCTTGAGGAACATCTGGGTTGTTTCCAGTTTCTGGCTATTATAAATAAGGCTGCTATAAACATAGTGGAGCATATGTCATTATTACATTTGGATCATCTTCTGAATATATGCCCAGGAGTGGTATAGCTGGGTCCTGTGATAGTACTATGTCCAATTTTCAGAGGAACTGCCAAACTGATTTCCAGAGTGGTTGTACCAGCTTGTAGTTCCACGAGCAATGAAGGAGTGTTCCTCTTTCTTCACAACATCTCCAGCATCTGGTGTCACCTTAGCCCAGAAGATCAGAATACACAAAGTACAATCCACAAACCACAAGAAATTCAAGAAGAAGGAAGACCAAAGTGTGGATACTTCATTCCTTCTTTAAAGGGGGAGCAAAATACACATTGAAGGAGTTGCAGAGACTAACTATGGAGCAGAGACTGAAGGAAGGACAATCCAGAGACTGTTCCACCTGGGAATCCTTCCCATATTCAGTCATCAAATCCAGACACTATTGTGGATGCTGGCAAGTGCTGGCTGACAGGAGCCTGATATAGCTCTCTCCTGAGAGGCTCTGATAGTACCTGACTAATACAGAAGTAGAGGCTCATAGCCATCCATTGGACTGAATTCAGGGTCCCCAATGAAGAAGCTAGAGAAAGAACCCAAGGAGCTGAAGGGTTTGCAGCCCCTTAGGACAAACAACAATATAAACCAACTAGTACCCTCTGAGCTCCCAGGGACTAAAACACCAATCAAAGAGTACACATGGTGGGACTAATGGCTCCAGCAGCATATGTAGCAGAGGATGACCAAGTCAGTCATCAATGGGAGGAGAGGCCCTTGGCCTTGTGAAGGTTCTATGCCCTAGTGTAGGGGAATGCCAGGGCCAGGGTGCATTGGTGAGCAGGTGGAGGGGGGAGGGACCATTTTTTTTAAATTTTTTTTTCAGAGGGGAAACTGGAAAAGGAGCTATCATATGACATGTAAATAAAGAAAATATCTAATAAAAATTATCTCATGCATAATGATATATTTACAAGTGTGATTCCTGTATAAAAATTATAATATAAAACGTGAATAAAAAGAAGTCATTATTGGGGTCAAACTCGTGTTCTAAAGGTACTAAAGGCACGCACATCTGTATGCCAGCCACAGGGATTAAACATATGTCAGTATCCAGCCGGATATGTGATTCCTAGCAAGAGCAGCCATGTTATTGAATTAAAATTTCTCAATATTTAGGGCTTATGAGTACACTAAAAATATATAATTGCATGAATCAAAGAAAGACTAATTCTAGGGGTGGAAATCAAACAATAAAGTAAAATAAGAACTGCAGAAACAAACACACATATCCCTGCCCCTGTCTTTCCTGTCATGTATTAACTGAGGCAAGCTAGTAGTTCCTATAAACTTAATATTCTCAGGAAGCTGAAGCAAGAGTAGACAAATCTATGTGTTCCAATAACCATTAACATTACCAAGAAACTTAGTCTAAAGTCTTTGTTTTCATTTTCAACTAGATACAAATTTATCTTCTGGGTTTTCATTAATAATACATTTTTACCACTAGTAAACACATACTGCCTACCAAAACAATTGGCAAACTATTTCATACAGATTAGTTTTCCATTTAAAATTTTAATTTATAGCAATGTTGCCATAGAGAAGTAGAACGTTACTGTTTATAATGAAGGCTGCTTAATGGTTGTAAGATTTAATAATTATAGATCGGTGATTACTGTACTGAAATGATGTAGTCAGTATTGGAATATCATGAGCTTCTGATGTAATAGAAATCTAATTTATATATCTGATCTTTCTACATTGTGTGTGTGTTCTTGTGTGTGTTCTTTTATGGGAAACTCAGCTTTCTGTGCCAGAACCTATGGGAAGTCTCAGAATTGTTGGAGAAGCAATTGCATTCACATTGCATTACCTGTGCATGGCCCTTAGGAGTTTCTCAGGACATTCTTTCCTAATACTCAAAAGAGCATATTTGTATTACAATTCATACTGCAGAAAATCTAAGATCATATACTACAATATTTTATTAAATATATTTAATTTCCCACTGGTACCTAAGCTACTGTAAGTCTTCTGTGGTTCAGATATTCCCCTTGCTCATTTAAAGAATACAAAGAAGGCATTTAGAAAGTTTGCAATGAAAAGAGACTGGAAAATCAGTCTTAAAAGATATTAAAACAATGACCAGACTAACCAGGATTACCGAATACCAGAAATTTTTCTTGGCACAAAATAATACATTACCTTATGATTTCATAAAATGATTGTGCAGTCCAGTGAGAAAATAAAAAGAATCTTTTCTTGTCGATAAGAACATTGAGAATAGTTATCAAAAATAGATCCTGGAAGCATTCAATATTTATTGAATTTAACTACATTTTACTGTAAGGAGAAAGGAGACTATTTTTTATTGGGTTTTTCAATGCAATATATTTTTGATTGTAATCTTTCCCTTCTTCCAACTACTCCTCTATCCTTCCATCTCCACACTTATCCAACTTCATGTTTTTTCTCAGGAAAAAAAAAAAAGCAAATAAACTTACAGATGAGGTGAAAAATACCAAAATAAATAAAAACAACAACAACAACTACACACACACATACACACATGATCTATTTTGTACTGGCTAACTACTCCAGGACGCAGAGTCTGCCAAAAATTTAGAAATTAATAGAAAAGTTGAGAATTAATAGACATCTGCAACTGATAGAGGTGGGGAGGTGAAGATATCTCCAGGACAAGACAGAGACCACGAATAAGGGAGATACTCCAAACAAATGGGGGTAACCTTAGCTGTGACTCACAGCATTTGGGATATGAAACCTGAAGAGGCTTCTTCCTGTAGCCTGAAGGGAATCCCAGTAGAGCAGTAGGGACACCAACCCACCCACAAAACTTTCAACCCAAAATTTATCCTGTTTAGAAGAAATGCAGGCATGGAAGGTGGAGCAACGACTGAGGAAATGGCAAACCAATAAATGGCCAAACTAGAGACCCATTTCATGGGCAAGCACCAATCTCTGACACTATTAATGATATTCTGTTACGCTTGCAGACAGGAGTCTAGCATGACTGTTCTCTGAGAGGCTCCACTAAGCAGCTTACTCATACAGATACAGACACCCACAGCCAAACAGTGGAGAGAGCTTGGAGACTTCTGTGAAAGAATTTGGGGAAGGACTGTGGGTCCAAAGCGATAGAAACTCAAAAAAAATAGTAAAAAAAAAAAAAAAAAAAGACCAACAGAGTCAACTAAACTGCACCCTTGGGCTCTCAGGGACTGAAACACCAACCAAAGAACATATGTAGACTGGAACTAGGCCTCCCTGTACATAAGAAGCAGATGTACAGCTTGACCTTCATGTGGGTCAGGCTATCTCAAAAGCTGTTGCCTGTCCATGGGATATGTTCTTCTAGTTGGGCCTCACTGGGATAGGAAGCACCTAGTCCTCTAGAGACTTGATGTGCCTGGATGAGGCAAAGGGAGGCCTCTACTCTCTCAGAGAAGAGAGGGAGGGAGGCAGGAGGGGGCAAGATTGTGGGAGGAGGTGACTGGGAGGGGACATTGAGCTGGATGTAAAGTAAAGAATTAAAATAAATGAATAAATAAATAAATTATGTATTATTATCAATAAAACAGAATAATAAAATAAAAAGAGAATTTCCCTCTCCTCCAAAATTTTTTTGTGCCAATATAAAAAATAAAATGGATTTTCTCTTTCCTTGTAGGTATCAAAAATAGTTTCTAGATCAGGGTAGGAATTTGGCCAGTTCCCATTCTCCATGGTGTGGTTTGGTCTGATTTCAAGTTACGCATGCCCTGTAAGGGTTCTCACAGTCATTGTGAGCTCAAACCTGTGACAATCTGTGTGTCTGAAGAACGCTGTTTCCCTGGAGTCCTCCACCAACTCTGGCTCTTAAAAATCGGCCTTGTGAGGGTTTTGTGCCCCAGTGTGGGGGAATGCCAGGGCCAATGGGTGGGAGAGGGTGGGGGGACAGGCATTGGGAGGGGGGAGGCAGAAGGGGTTTGTTCTTGTGTTTGTTTGTTTGTTTGTTTGTTTGTTTTGGAGGGGAAAATGGGAGAGGGAAAGTGTACATGTGAATGAAGAAAATACCTAATTAAAAAAAAAAAAATCACTAACTAAACCACCAACCAGAGACCACACATGGAGGGACCCAGGGCTCCAGCTGCATGTGTGAGAGAGCATGGCCTTGTCAGGCATCAGTGGGAGGAGAGGCCATTGATCCTGTGAAGGCTCCTTGCTTCAGTGTAGGAGAATGCCAGGGCAGGGCAGGAGTCGGTGGGGTGTGGAGGGGTCGTGGGATGGGATAGAGGGTTTCCAGGGGGAAAATCGGGATAGGGGATAATATTTAAAATATAAATAAATAAAATATCCAATAAAAGAAAAAAACATAAAAAAAATAAAAAATAAATAAATAAAAACACTTTGCTTCCACTTATAGATAGAACCCTGAGCCTTGGGGGGAGTGGTTTGATAAAAACAACTCAGTTAGGGCAGATTGTTTCAAAGTCTGTCACTGTACATGTATCATGCAGTTGTGTGTCCTTCTGTCAATTAACACATCTGTATGAAGAATCTTCTCTGGTGGGTAAAGTATTGCACTAATAGTTATGCATATCATTGCCTATAGAAGTGTTCTTATTTCTGTATTCTTTTAACAGAAACTAATAGTTGATTTTTCTCCTAGTGCCCACAACCTGTCTAGTCTTAGAAACTTGGACTCGTTAACAATGTCAGGAAGAGTCCCATCTCATGACACTAGCCTTATGTCCAACCAAAAATGGAGTTGATTAAACTGGTACTTGTGTCACTGTTGCTCTAGTGGAGCTTGTGAACAGGTTGCTAATAATAATGGTCACAGGGTTCATCGCTGAATGATGATGGTGAATGCTTTCTCTTCTAGTAGCATAAATAGTACTTTCCAGTACTATGAACATAACTGAGTAGGGGTTAAGCTTCTAGTTGTTCATAAGCTCAATTTTTCCTTGTTTGATGACATTCGTAACTGTGGTCTTCACCAACAGGACCTTGCTATTTATTAGGCTGTGGAACATAAACATAAAACAAACAATAACTTGTATTATTTAAAAGGATCTATGCAACTCATTTGCCAAACAAGTCAATAAGATGTATCCCATTTTTCATACTTGGCTTCTACTTGATAGACTAAGGTTACTAGTTGGGTTTTTGATACACCCCCCACACACTCTACTAGTGTATAGTAATTAGTTTTACATTACATTAATCTCTGCAGACATTTTATGAACTTTCTACAGTAGTGGGTTTTTTGTTTGTTTGTTTTTCAGTTTGGATTTTTTTTGTTTGTTTATTTTTTTAATATTGGCTTCAGGACAGTGCATAGTGTCTTGATTGTCTATAAGTTGATTTTGTACTGACATCTAGGCATCTGGAATTATGACTTTTGTGGTATTGCTTGGTATAGGTATCTGCTGCTCTTGGCTATGTTGGGTGGATTTCATTAGACAGATTATTGACTAGAGAAATGATGCAAGATTTAAATCTCAGTGTCATTATTGGTTTTAGGGTTCAGACTCCAAATAATCTTAAATATAAAGTTCTGGTGAGAACTCTATATTCAGATCTATGTAGTCCCAGACTAGTATAATGGCAAGGGTAAACAATACACTAACCAGAAGAGGGAGTGGACTGAATCTGAGTTATATTTAAGCTGGTGTATTAGTCATAGTTCTCTAGAGTCACAGAACTTATGGAATGTCTCTCTGTATTGAGGGAATATATTGTGATGACTCACAGTCTGTAGTCCACCTACCCCAACAGTGGTCAGCTGTGTATGGGAAGTCCAAGAATCCAATAGTTTCTCACTCCCATGAGGCTAGTTGTTTCTGCCAGTCTTCTGTAGAAGTAGGAGCCAACAGATGTACTGGCAAGAAAATGCAAGCAGGAGAAGAACAGTGAATCTTCCTACTTCGAATGTCTTGGAACTCAGAGATCTCCTTGTCTTAGTATCCTGGGATTAAAGGTATCTTCCACCTTGCCTGGTCCTAAGGCTTTTCATGGCCTCTATGCCTCAAGATCTTTATGCCAAGATCCAAGCCAGCAACTTGTATCTTCTAGCCTCAAGATCTATATCATAGGTAAACCCTCCAATTCTGCACTGTTGTTACTTCCAAATATAGTCAAGACAACCATGAATAGCCGTTATACAGGGTATAATGACTAGCTCAATGAAGGAGGGGTATCCTGACTCTGGCCAAGAAAGGACAAAGGAGTGGGTGCTGAATAAACAGGAGGTGGCAAGTCTAAATGTTCTCTGGTGAGACCAGAATGAAAGAGAAGGGGACGTAGGTAGCCACTTTATTCTATGCCATGTGTAGTAGCTGTGGATTCCTGAAAGAGCTTCTTATCACTGGGAGTCACAAAACAATAGACTGGGCAAAGAGGTACAGTTGACAAAAGCTAGAGGAGGAACTTGGGGAAGCCTGGACCCTCATCAAGAAGCTTGATCACATGAAAATGGAGATGGGATGAGAGAAAGAAAGCTTTTATTTCATCCATTAAACTATTACTTAATGAATTTAACTTGTGGTTAACATGTATTATTTTTGATTTTTAAATAAATATATATTTTAGGTAAGAAGAACACAGTTGATTAAAATAAAATTAGGGTTATATCTTCTGGATATTATAGATAGAGAGAAGATAATATTGTAGATGATTAAATAGATAATAAAATATTATGCTTTACTAGATTCATAAAGAAGAATCATGATTGCTATAGATGGACTACACTGTGATGTAGATAAAGGGGGACATGTATTATCTTTGGAGTCGAGGTTGGAGGTAGGAAACACACCATACAAATACAAGGAAGTACTTTTTAGAAAGCTGGGAAGTACAGGGCATTTTACAAGTCTGTAGCTAGGCTTGTTCTAGAGAATTTGCAAGATCCTATACCTGGGCTTTGGATTGAGGAATGGATCCCTTTTCATTTATATTCATTATGGGTTTAGTTCCTGAATTCCCTTCTCATAAAAGAGGTCTCTATATGAACAAAAGAGTGAAAGATAAATGTGTTTATTGAAAGAAGGCATAATAAATTCAGCATGGGTATTTTCAAGATAGAAAAAGAGACCACAAGGAAAAACAACAAATGAAAATACAAATGAAAACAAGTAGTTTCGGAAGATTGGGAAGGCTAGAAAACATATTCTCCCATGGAGCCCCCTGAGTGTTCAGCCTACCTGACTCCTTCCAATCAGTCTAAGGAGACCTCTGGATTTTTAATCTGACAATATATAAAGTCTTAAAAAGTTTTAACAGTTATTTCATAAAATATTTGTGGAATTATTGATTAATATTTTTCTATTCTATACTTGAACGAAATGTTGTGACTCTTGTTTGCTTCATAGATCCTTTGCAATATGGCATTTTAGTAAAAAGAAGATTTTTAAATGTTAAAAAACATAAGAATGTATTATGTTAGAAGAGCATTGCTTATACTTATTTTGTCACCTTTGTGACAAATTACTTGATTTTAATTCATGTTATTCCAATCAACTTGAATATACTAAACTATCTCCATTTAATACATAAGACAGCAAAAATGGCTAATGTAAAGTTTTACAAATGACATGGCAATACAGTAGCCACATAGAAGAGTTGATATTCTGTCCTACCATCTGATATCCCTGTTCATACTACTGTCCAACTCAGGGTCTACACTGAAAGAGAGAAGAAAGCCACGTCCACTCTGTATTGTCAAATGTGAGAATTTATGGATTACAAAAAGACTCTATGAGCATCTATGTGAGAATCTATGAAAATGCTTTTGTGGGAGGAATCTGACAGTTTTTACTTAAATTTAAATATATTTCTAGGAAAAATGAAAATAAAATTATAAACAACTTCTGGTAGATTAAAAATTATATTCCAGTATATGGTATTCATTTTGATTAGTTGTTCAGAACAAGAAAAACCTGAATCAAAAGCAATTCTAAAAATAAAAATCTATTTCTCAGCACAGCTGATGAAGCCTTTGTTTATTTGTTTTTGTTTTTGGACAGAATGCCAGGAGTGGGAATATGTCTTAGAACTTCTCAAATGAAGATTTTACTTTTTAATTAGTGGGTCACTTAGATTCTTTCATTGGAAATGTTGTTTCTCACAGTGGGATTCTAACTTCTCTGGACAGGGTAGTTGACTTCCATAAACCTCTAACTCTCCTAGAGGACACCCACTGCTCTTAGAGGGATTTCTTTAAAGTACAAGTTAAAACAAACTCAACATATTTTTCTGAAAAGTTACTCCTTATGACTCTGCTGTGTATTAGCAAGCAGACATATTATTTTTCCCATTGCTGTGCTAATTGGTCTATAACAAATTTACTGAAGTGTCCTATGGTCTTTTCTTCTGGCTCCATTAAACAATACACACCCCCTCTCTTGCTTTCCTATTTCAGTCAGTGAGTCTATCTTTTAATGTATTATGCTTCCATTGATTGTATTATTAGTTAATTTCATTAAGTTTAACTCCCTAATAAAATGCTTTGTAAAATGAGATTATTTTCTATGTATTATTTTTCTTCCCATTTGTATGATTATTCTACATATGCAAACCATGACAGTGATTTAACCAGCATATGTTTAACAAATAGTTGTTGAGTTAATGATTGTTTTTTCAAGAATTCCTTTCAGAGGTCTGAGGCCATGGTATCTCTTTGTAATTTAGTACAAGTACTCTACTATTAGAATTCATATGTACTTATCACTAACTGAATTAAATTATGATATATGTATAGAGAGCCGAACTACATTAATGAGCTTCTTAAATCAAGAGAGAAAAAGCAAGTATAGTCTAGACTCATTTTCATGTTTCCAGAAAAATTAGTTACATTCTTGTCACTACTGCTTTAAAAATCTGATATAAAAAATAAAGCATATATCTTCATTTTATTTAATTAATTTATAAACTAACCATAAAATGAAAGTCTTTAATAAAATCATGCATATACATAAATTATGATGCTTTCAGAAATTTGAATTTTCCAGCAATCACAGTGTCAGTCAGTGTAGAAACATTTACTTCTATTCATTGTTTAAGATTTCTGAAAACAATTGCTATTTAAGCTCTGTGAGGACTTAAATTTAAACCCTAGCTGTGAAATTGCTTGAAAATTAAGACAAGCCCCAGGGATGGGTTTTACATTCCAATCTTTTCAAAAATTTTATGTGTTTGATGAGCAATTTCTCATGTTCATTTCAATGAACAATAATGTCAGGGTGATCAAAGCAAGAATTCCAATCACTAAAACATCCCTAGAGATGGTATCAATGTAAAAGCTATACCATCTGGATAGGTTTTGAATTTTCATTATGTCTAGATGTGAGTGTGTGTGTTTGTGTGTGTGTGTGTGTGTGT
>JADRCD010204073.1:0-23428 GCA_019843815.1 Montemys delectorum
CCCCCCCCCCCCCCCCCATGAGGATTTCTTTCTGGGAGCTGGAGAAGCTGCTCAGTGTTAAGAGCATCTGCTGTTCTTCCAGAGGACCTGGGTTCAATTCCCAGGACCCACATAGCAGCTCCAACTGTCAGTAACTCCAGTTCCAGGGCATCTGACACCTTCACACAGACATACCTGATGCAAAACACCGATGCACATAAATTTTTTTAAAATTATCTCTTACTTTTCAGGCTTTAACCTGCATGTACCTATCATGCCTCCCCAGAATGAATGAGCAATGATGTGGTAGGTGGACCAAGACTCACGAGTTCTAAGCAGCACTACGCTGAGCTGCCCACTGAGCCTAGACCTCAACCACAGCAATAACAAGTGCAGTTGTTAGCAGACGTTAAAATCCAAGGTACGGGCAGGCGAGACGGCTCAGCAGGTGAGAGCACTGACTGCTCTTCCAAAGGTCCTGAGTTCGGATCCCAGCAACCACATGGTGGCTCACAACCATCCGTGATGAGACCTGACGCCCTCTTCTGGTGCATTTGAAGACAGCTACAGTATATTACGCCAGAGCAAGTAGGGGCCGGAGCAAGTGGGGCCAGAGCAAATAAAGGTCTTAAGTTCAATTCCCAGCAACCACATGAGCCATCCATCTGTACAGCTACAGTGTACTCATACACATAAAATAAATAAATAAATCTTAAAAAAAAAAACCAAGGTACATACATGTACTGAAACTTTTTCACACATGATTTAGTACATAGCATTTGCTTCAATGATCATACCACTAAATGTGAGCATTACTTCCCTTTAATAGAAAAAGAAATTGAGGCACAAGGAGGTTAAGAAACTGAATCCCATTGGGCAGTGGTGGCGCACGCCTTTAATCCCAGCACTTGGGAGGCAGAGGCAGGCGGATTTCCGAGTTCAGGGCCAGCCTGATCTACAGAGTGAGTTCCAGGACAGCCAGGGCTACACAGAGAAACCTTGTCTTGAAAAACCAAAAAAAAAAAAAAAAAAAAAAAGCTGAATTCCCATGGTTATTAAGTTTAAGCTGGAGTTCAGTTTTCTATATTTAAAGCTACTGTCCTAAATTATCACATGAAAAATAATGAAAAGCTATGCTAAATTTTTAAATTGCTTTGTATGTGATAATTAGCTGCAATAGAAACAATAAAGGCGGAGATGATACAAGTCTCTGCCACCTCTGCCCAGAAATGAGACTGTATTGTCTTCTGGCCAGACCAAGGGTCAGGCATAAACCATCCACTGGCCAGTGCGCAGCAAGTGCCACCACCACGGTGAGACAATTCGTTCCAGCCGGGAGACACAGAGGTGCTGCCAGGCTGCAGTCCAAGAAGCTAGGGAGTCTCCTAGCTATTGATCGGGCTGGCTCAATTGTTTGCCACATGCTACTATGGGCATAGGAAGTTTACTGACCTTTTTCACTAAGGGCCAGAATAAAAATCAACTGTAAGATTAAATTTTCCTCAAGTTATTCTGCAATTAGCCATATGGCACTTACACAAAAAGTATGGGTTTGAAGATAGGGCCTCAGGTAGACAAGAATGTAAAAGCCAATCTATAATCTGCTTTATCAAAAACAGGGTTATATAGCCGGGCACTAGTGGCACATGCCTTTAATCCCAGCACTTGGGAGGCTGAGAGGCAGGCAGATCTGAGTTCAAGGCCAGCCTGGTCTACAGAATAAGTTCCAGGACAGCCAGGGCTACACAGAGAAACCCTGTCTCAAAAAACAAAACAAACAGAAAGACAATAGGGTTGTATAAAGAAGGCCAACTATCAAATAAAGCACCAGGTGTCTCCTGGTGTAGCTGAAAGCAGATAGTGTTCCTGCAAACAGAAAGAACTCCCCAAACTACTGCTACCAGCTAGAAGAGCATTGTGTCTAGAAAGCCATGAGCTTGGTGATGGCGGAAGGCATCTGAACTCTCTCATGTCATTCAATAAACATCCAGTAAATAAGAAAGCCCAGGGATAGGATTTCAGAGAGTAAGAGCAAGCCTAGAGGTCAAGATATAGTCTACGGCACTATATCTGCCCTTGAATATGCAAGTATTAAAATGTAAGGGTTGAGGTATATTCTCCTGGCTCCTGCCCTCTTGTCAACTCCCTTCACAGTGTCTGCCATAGGTGTGACTCTACCCAGAGCAAGCAGAAAGAGATGCAAAAGGACACTTACTTTTTGGCAAATCTCCAGTACTAGAGGCTGACACTGTCCTGCTTCTGTCGTGGGATGAACTGCTTTCCTCCTGCTCCGTAAGTGGTGATCCCTCTGAAATCACAGAGCCACAGGCCACAGGTTCTAAGGGCCCAGAAAACAAAGGTGTGGGAAACTCTGAACTCTTATGTTGTCCATTTGGCAATTCACCATTGAATTGTTCATAGGAGCTGCTATATGTGTAATCACTCTCTGCATTTGGCTCATCCAGGTTATACTCCTCGGGATGTGCACAGTCATCTTCATCATCGTCTTCATCCTCCAGCTGCTGCTCCAGTGAAAATGGGCCATTTTCAATATGGCCATTGGCCTTAGGGGACTCCATCCAGGTAGGGTCTATGTTTGCAAGTTCCGGTTCAACATCATCTTCATCCTTCTCAGTGTTTTCCTTCTCTGCATCTTCTTTCTCTTCCTGGTCTTCAACTTCACCTTAAAGAAGATGGGATTGATCAGGAGTCATGGCTCTCCCTGCACAGTAGTCAGCTATGACTCACACAAGGAAAGCCTTTGTTTTTATATTTTTCTAGGTTTTTTTTTTTTTTTTTTTTGGTTTTTCGAAACAGGGTTTCTCTGTGTAGCCCTGGCTGTCCTAAACTCACTCTGTAGACCAGGCTGGCCTGGAACTCAGAAATCTGCCTGCCTCTGCCTCCCAAGTGCCGGAATCAAGGCCTGCACATGCACCACCACACCTGGCTAAGAGCCACTTCTAACATATCCCAGAACATGTCTTTTGTTGGTCAAGGCAAGGTGGCTTTCTAAATCTTGTTTCTGCGTATTTAACAATAAGCCGTCTAGTCAGGGACAAGTTAGTTCTGGGGTAGAATTACAAGTAAAACTGGACTTTTACTTCAATCCCTTCTTTTTCTTCTTTTTTCGAAAGAAGCTTACTATACCTGATCTTTAAGATTTTCATTTTAGGGCTGGATAGATAGCTCAGTGATTAAGAGCACGGACTGCTCTTCTAGAGGTCCTGAGTTCAATTCCCAGCAACCACATGGTGGCTCACAACCATCTGTAATGGGATCCAATGCACCCTTCTGGTGTGTATCTGAAGACAGCTACAGTGTACTCATATAAATAAAATAAATAAATCTTTAAAAAAAAAAAAATTTTCATTTTAAATTGTATGTATGTGTGTGAACACATTCATGAACCCCCTTACAGCTAGAGTTATAAGTGGCTGTGAGCAACGTGACACTGGCAGTACTAGGAACCAAACTTGGTTCCTCGGCAAGACTACTGATCCATTTCTCCAGCCATTAACCCTTTCTTCTGCCATTTTAAAATAAGGTCTGTGCTGCATTAAAGTTAGGCAAAATGTTAATCACAAAATAAAGGAAGGGTCATCATAACATTAACATGTTTCTCAGCTAGCCGCCTGGCAGATTCCTGCGAGTGCATATCAGCTGCAGCCCACAATCTCCAATAAGAAGCTAGAAAAAGCCGTCCTTAGTGCTGCCTAAGGAGGCAGCGGCACGGATGCTCTCAGACGCTCGCTCTGGGCACAGACACGACCCCTGTGTGCGGCTCCCGAACACCCAGGAGCCCTCCCTCCTGCTCCTAGCTGCACCGACCATTATCCTTTGCTGTCTCTTCTTCAGCTGTGCCCTCCAAGTCTGCCGCTTTCATGTCTGGCGGGTGCTCTCCATCCTGCTCACTGGAAGCTTCTGCAGAGGTGACGTTCTCCTCTAGGATTCTCCTTTCAGCTTCTCGCTCCAATTCCTCAATCTCTTGTAGGCGTTTCTCCAGCAACTCAGCCTGTCTCTTCTGTTTCTTTTTCAGCTTTTTCTTTTTGTTTTTAGATATTTTTCCTATCTACAACATGGTAAGAAAGGATGGGTCAGGTGGGAGCATGATGCCATGGGTGGGAAAAGCACTCTTTAAAACACTATTCAGGAGTTTAAGTGTGGGTAACATGGTAACTCCAATTGTGCTTTCCTACACCATACACAGTTATCCTCACTAACCCAGGCAGAAGAGCCACCTTCAGGTAGGATTGTGCTCACACTGTTAATCTTCCCCTAACTTCTATGAGAAAAGTCTAGGAGAGCGGAGCACGGTGAAATACATGGCTTCCAGCAAGAATCTTCTCTTGCAAGCTTTCCTTGCTGCAGTCTGTATCCAGAGCCATTTTCACTCCTTAACAACAAAAACAAACACCTGCCAAGACAGGTGCCAACTGTGTCTGAGTTTGGCTCTGTTACCAAGCTGTGAACAACAGCCGATATGCCATGAACTTTCAGAAATAAGTAGATGATATAAAAAAAAAAAAATCAAAAAAGGAAAAGCCACAATTTTGTCTGCCTCAAGCTACAGCCATAAGTCTTGGAAAGCCCCAGCAACAACGGCCTGCAAAGCTTCATAGACCCATAAACCTACACCCTGAAGTTCAGGGGAGAGCTACGGAAGGGAGTTGGACTCCCCTGTAACAATTCATCAGACTTGGAACCTCTCTTCCAAGTCAACTGCTCAGTGATTCAACAGGATCACAGAACAGATAATGTCAATTCTCATTTAAACAGCCTAGCTATAAAAAATGAGAATTAAAATGGTTTTTGGCAAAACAAGATACATGGAGGCCAAGCAGAAGTCATTTTTAAAAAGAGTCTGGAACAATTCTATTTTAAACTTGAACTAAAACCTTGCAATTCACTGGCTAAGAGCAGCCAAGAAAGCCCAGGAGGAGAATGGCTTTGTGGCAGCTTTGACTATTCCCACCCATGGCAGGAAGTCATGCATTTTTTTTTTTAAATGATATAGAGCATTTACAAACATGGCCACTTCTAAATTAATGAAGATTCTAACATTTGCTACATAGTTTGTGAAGCGAGAGAGAGAGAGAGAGAGAGAGAGAGAGAGAGAGAGAGGGGTGGGTGGGGAGAGAGAGAGAGAGCGCAGTTCCTTTTGACATGCTGAGTAGACTTAGGAATACTTACAGGTTTTTGCTGTGGAGCCGTACTCACTAAAACAAAATAAAACAAAATGGGTATTCAGAGGAAAACAGGCACCTTTGGGTAATGTGATTTGCAAAATGAAATAATACTGTCTTTTAATAACTACCCAACTTTGAAAAACTTTAACCTCAGAGATTGCTAAAGATATGAACCTAGAAAAAGCTTATGCAATTCAAACTTTGTGCACTCCAGGCCACAGGAGAAGCTATGCACATGAACCACTTTTCTTGCAAACATCCTCGCTCAAAGCACTGACAAACTGAGCACAAAGGAAAAAGAAAAAGAAATGGAAGAATTTACCAATCAGTCAAAGAGCCGAACACGTTTTGAAAACAAGGCAATGAACATGTCAGATGAGAAGATGCACAGCTGTGTTTGAAAACTCCCGGGAAAGCACCTCACAAGTGAACTACATCACACGGCACAGCACACTGCACAATGGCTCTAGAATTCAGTCTGGCAAGCATCCAAAGCTTCATAAATTGGGTGCATGAGCTGATATGATAACATGACTCCCTATGATGGCACTCCAGATGAGGCGAGAGCACCCCCCTCTCTGGAGCCCTGTGAGTCAGGGCAGAGGCAAGCACAGCCAACATTCCAGTCTCCCCAGTGAATCCTGCCAACTTCACAAGAGAAACTAAGCTAACACTCAAGTCCCTGCTCCCCTTTCCCGCTCCCCACCCTAGAGCTGACACCAAATGTATGGATTAAGCTGAGGTGGAGGCAGCTGTACTAGTTTAAGAAAAGAAAACATTGTTATCAAATCTAAATCAGAAAAAAAAAAAAAAATCACAAGCCTGCAAGTAGGTGACAAGAAACCTGTCATACATTCTTCACAGAGACTTGAACCACACAAGAGCATGTGCCTATCTATGTAATGAAGCAACAGCTAAGAATTCAGACAGGGCAAAGTAAGGTAAAACAAAGTTAAAAAGATTAACTCAAACATCATCTTAAGCAAAAGTCACTTTTAACATGCAAACTCTTAAGAGAAAGTTCCTAATGTGTATGCATATATCAAACTCACTGGGCCTTCACTGCCCAGCTTTAAAAGTTCAAAGCCCCCAGCAGACGGAGGCTCCCAGGGATCAGCTCCCTCACCTGCAGACCCAGAAGGGGGAGGAGCACCTGCTTTCTGCCACTCAGTGGCTTCAGCTGCCATTCTTCGAACGTAAGCATCATCCACACACATCAAGATGTTTTCTGGCTTTATGTCGGTGTGAATTATCTTGCACTTACTGTGTAGATAATCTAACCCTTGAAGGACCTGGTCAGAGTAAAATAAATCAAAGAAAGAACCTATTAGTACTTTATTTTGTAAATTATTCATTCACAAACTACGTAATCTTCCCATATGTAAAATGGAATACAATTTTATAGGCACAGATAGATATTTACTTTTAAAAATGGAATCACATCACAGGCAACTAATGTGCATTAATTTAGAATTCAGTTATGCTTACAGATGTAATGCCTTTGATAAGAATTTTAGCCAGGCAGTAGTGGCACACGCCTTTGATCCCAGCACTTGGGAGGCAGAGGCAGGTGAATTTCTGAGTTCAAGGCTAGCCTGGTCTACAGAGTGAGTTCCAGGACAGCCAGGGCTATACAGAAAAAGCCTGTCTAGAAAAACCAAAAAAAAAAAACCAAAAAAAACCCCAAAAACCAAAAACCACCCTTAGTTTCTATACAACACTACAATATTAAAACAAAATAAGCTGGGCGTGGTCATACTCTCCCAGAATGACAATACTCAAGAATTATAGAGGCAAGAAAACCAGGAATTAAGCATCCTCAGCTACTGAGTCCACAGCTAACCTGGGCTTCATAAAACCACAACTTAAAAAAAAAAAAATCCGAATAAAAATATTTAGAACAAACCAAAGCTTATCTGGTGCCAATTGACCTGAAGGTAAAACCCATGATTTCTGGAATTATCCCCATTGAAGAAGAATCCTTAAAATAATTTCCAAAAATCAAAATCTATTTTGAAATTGTTTCCAAGAATCAGAAACTCTCAACAACTAGTATCACCATCATTCAGGTTCCTTGTTTAGGAGAGACAGTTAGTGTAATGTCAGGCTGAAGACATGGCCCCACAGTTAAGAACATGTATCACGCTGGAGGTGGGCCAGGGTCAGCACCAGTCACCTAGGTAAGCCCAGTTTTGGGGATTTAGTGTTCTTTTGTCCCCTATGGGCACTGTACAGAACACACATAACATAAACAGAATAAATCCAAACAAAGCAAGTGAGAACAAATCTTATTGTTTTTAGGACAACACTGGGAAATGGCTGCAAAAGCAATGTTTCTATCTTAATACCTGGCAAACTAGTTCTCAGAGACAGTGCAGTGGATGGTATTACAAAGAGAGGGGTAAAAGTCTGAGCAGGGTGATCTAACAGGTGACTAGGACTGCCTCCTAACAGGTCCAAAGCAGCACTGCAAACCCACAATGTCGTCTTTGAAGCTGTCTTACGAGTTTCAGCTGCACACCAACCCCAGGCTAGGCACTATCTGAGATGTCTGCTACACAACAATGAACAAAGCTCTCTGTGTTCAGGGTGCACACACTACTCACAGAGTTGACCCAATTCATGGCAGTAGCCGGGGGTAAGAGAGAATGTTCAAAAAAAATTCCCAAAATAAACTTCAGGAGCAGTAAGTGTGATTTGATAAGCTACTGATGAGTTGTTAGTAACCGTAAAATGAACAAAAGAAAACAGTACACTAAAAAAATGGCTTTCAAAAAACCTTGACTTTTTTAAAAGTAAAAATATTAATTGTTCAGTACATTAGCTTGGGTTGGATATGTAATCAATGGTAAAGCACCTACCTAGTGTCTAAGACCCTGGCCAATCTCTGGTACCACAAACAACAACAACAACAACAACAACAAAACAAAACAAATCCTGAAAGCCATGACTAAAAAAAATAATAATAATCAAAGAATCCCCAATTATAGTAAACGTACACTGGGCTGAGGAGATGGCTTGGTTCACAAGCCTGAGGACCACAATCTGGATCCCTAGAAACCCATAGACTTATCAGACAGACTTAACAGCCCCTCCTATAACTCTAGTTCAAAAGGACAGAACATGGAATTCCCCAGAGAAGTCTGACTATAGAGATTAGCCATCTTGAAGAGTTCTAGGTTTATCAGAGAAAATGGTGAAAGAATGACAAGGTGTGCAGGGCGGTGGTGGCTTACACCTTTGATCCCAGCACTTGGGAGGCAGAGGCAGGCGGATTTCTGAGTTTGAGGCCAGCCTGGTCTACAGAGTGAGTTCCAGGACAGCCAAGGCTATACAGGGAAACCCTGTCTCAAAAAACCAAAAAAAGACAAGGTGATTTCTGATATCAACTTCAAGCCTCCATATGCTTGTGAACCTGTGTCCTCCCTGCTGCGATCCCACACTTGCGATTGCTGGACTGCTGGATACTCTGACATGCCCCAGGAAACACAGCCTAATCAGCAAGATCCAGTCTAAGGAGGTCTATGCCCTTTCCCTGCAACCTTCTTCCGACCTAGTGCGTGTGTGTGTGTGTGTGTGTGTGTGTGTGTGTGTGTAAGGGATTAAGGTGGAATAAAGGTTGAAGGAAGATAGAGATATAAAAAACCAATAAAATAATAAAATGAATACACCAATAAACATATTTCTGTGTTATTTAAAGAAATACCAACCAACTCCAGAACTTTCTAACATATGAAAAAAGACACAGAGAGAAGCATGGGTTGCACTGATTGACAGCTCCATGGAAAGCAGGGGAGCCCTGCTTCTGGAAGGGATGCTCTACTGACACTCTCTCACTTTAACCTCCTGGGGAAAGCCACAAATTACAAATGAGTCCAAGTTCATAAATGAGCAAAACAGAGTTATAAAACAAGAATTAGCAAAAGCAGATGACAAATCTAGGTAAGAGGGAATTCTGCCCCCCTCTAGACGACAAACAAGAGGATGAGGAGGCACCACACAAGTCCAACAACCCTTGGGGCCTAAGGCTACGGAAGAAGAGAACCATACCATTATGAACAGAGCAGACATCTCCAAAAAGTAAAAATAACAAATTATCTAGTCCAAAACATCAACGGTGCTGGAACTGAGATGACCTAGCCTGCATTGCAAAACTTATAATCAACTCAAGAACCGAATGTGGTCTGCGGGCACGGACAACACAGAGGGAAGGGACAGCCTACAATAGTGAGAGACCTTTGTCGCAGAGAATTCTGGGTAAGCCTTGAATGCTGTACTGAAAAAGATAAAGTTTCCAGCAGCCTCAGACAAAAGAGGAGATCAAAGGTCAAGATGTAAAAGATGGCAAAGGGCACACAGGTTCAACAGCGCCATTGCCAAGAGCTCTCTCTGAACTCCTTACAAAGTTAGACAGGCAAAAGAGTGTAAACAAAAATCTCATGAAATGGGCATGTGTTTATAATTGCTTGGGACATCTTTAAATATTCAGTATTCAATAAACCAAAAGGGAGGGGTACTAAGTATTAAGTTTTGTGTATGAAAGGAAAAATGGGTAGAAGATTTTAAACCCAGAAGAACAGAGACTTAACTTCTGCTAGACACAGGCTGAGCACAATTTCTAACAGCATCTTATCACTTAGGAAAAAAGAAGGAAATCTTTAGGTCCAAAACTAGACTGTGCAGGTTTCACTTCTTGCTCCTCTGCTTTCTATATCATCTCCTATATCATCATCATCATCATCATCATCATCATCATCATCATCATCATCATCTTATTATTATTATTATTATTATCATCATTATTATTTACAGGTATGAGTATATTTCATGTCTGTGCAAGTTCCAGTAGAGGTCAAAAGAGGGTGTCAGAAGCCCTGGAGTTGGAGTTACAGGCAACTGTGAGCCCCACTTCAGTGAGGGTGCTGGGAACTGAACTAGGATCCTCTGGAAGAATGTGGAACAACTCTTAACCACTGAGCCACTGCTCCAGCTCCAGTCACCATTTTTCATTTATTTCCCAATGTAGGGGAAATTACTAAGCTCTATATTCCTGTTTCCAATTCCATGAAATCAAGAAAAGAAGGACTACATTTTCTAGAGTTGTTAAAGGTTTTAGAGGATTAAAGTGGGCCAAGTCCTTAGAACTATGCCTATGTCACAGTGACACTGACATGTTCATCTTCATAGTAATCTAATAAGGACAGCACCATTACTAGTCACACCTTACTGCCAATAAAATGGTGGCTTAAGTTTATATCTAAAAACTCAATCAATCAAGGAAGCAAACAAATGCCAGCAAGCAAAAAACCAGAAACAACACTACCCCCATTCCCAGAGCTGCTAGCAGCACCATAGCTCTGTCTCACTCTCTACAAAGAATTCATTGAGGCAAGAAATGTTGACATCAATCATTTATACAAAGCATTTACAACACAGAAGCTTTGCTTTCACCTTTGAATTTATATACCATTTTCCCACTATAGACTAGAATACAAGCATCAACGGCTCAACCAGCCAAGCTGCCTTCTTCCAACAGCTAAGCCTGAATGGTAGTGGTGCTGTCAATCACCTATGGCAGCACTAGGCATCTTTGAAAGCACAGATTTAGGGAAGGACAGAACCTTTGTGAACTGAATACAGGCAATTATTTCTTGAGTAAAATATGCAAATCAGAGCTGTGATGAACAGCTCAGTGGGTAGAGTGTGTGTGGTAAAAGCATGAGGGCCTGAGCTCAGATCCCTAGCCTCCAGGTAAAAGGCTGGGCAAGGGGATGCACACCTGTGACCTGTAACCTGTGATGCTGGCCAGCTAGGCGAGCTGAGTCATTGAGTCATCTTGTCTCAGAAAGCAAGGCAGAGCAGGCGTATCTCCCAAGTTCCAAGCCAGGTGAAACTACATACTAATACCTTGTTCCCAACTAAAAAAAAAGAAAAAAAAAAAAAAAAGAAAGTAAACCCCTCCAAAAAAGGCTTAAAAATAAGTGTCTCTTGCTACAGCATTTTCTCTGTCCAATCACATTAGGGCAGTGACAGGCCTGTGATTGGACAGGAATAGAGAGGTGGAGCTAGAGTTGGAGGAGTAGAAGGGTCAGGAGCAGGGAAAAAAAAAAAAAGGTCGTGGTCTAGGAGGCAGACAATGAGGAGCAGCCAGACCCCACGAGGTTAAGCAACCAAGCAAAGGTTTTTACAAAATAGATTAATTGGGTTAGAATACTGTCTTTATTATTTGGTTCTAAATTACTGTATTGGCATCTTGTAAATTGTGATCTTATTATTATATAAGTCTGATTGGCTGTTAAGGCCTTAAGAGTCATGCTTTACTTACCTGGTCTTAGGCGATATTTAGATAAATGATTGTGGGGGTGTGTAAAGAGTTGCACATGAGCGAGATATTTTTAAGAGCTGGTAGAGAATAATAAGAGCCCACCAGGACATTGCCCGGCAGGAAAGCGAGTTTGTGGGGTGGATTTATTTTTTAAATTCCCACAACAGTCTCTCAGTAAAGAAGCGATTGAGGAAGATAGCACCCATTGTCAATCTCTGGCTACCAAAAACATCAGCACAGACAAGCACACACATATGTTGTGGTAGTTTGAATAAGAATGGACCAATGCACTGGAGAGATGGCTCAGCGGTTAGGAGCACTGACTGCTCTCCCAGAGGTCCTAAGTTCAATTCTCAGCAACCACATGGTGGCTCACAACCATCTGTAATGGGATTTGGTGCCTTCTTCTGGTGTGTCTGAAGATGGCTACAGTGTACTCACATACCTAAAATAAATAATAAAAATTTTTAAAAAAAGGACCACATAGGCTCATATATTTGAAAGCCTAGTCAGCAAATGGTGGAAGTGAACAGAAAGGCTTAAGAGGCGTGGTCTTGTGAAAATGAGGTGTGTCACTGTGGGTGGGCCTTGAGACTGCTCCCTCTCCTGTCTCCCTCTTCCGCCTCCCACTCCCTACCCTACCATTCTCTTCCTTAGGCTTATGGATCAGATGGGAGCTTTCAGCTGCTGCTCCTGTCTGCTGCCATGCTCCCCACCATCACAGTCACAGCCTCTCATCTTCTAGAACCATTAACCCCACAATTAAAGCCTTTATTTTTTTAAGTGGCATGGTCATAATGTTTTGTCACAATCGAAAACTAAGACACATGTATATATGTGCATACAACACACACACACACACACACACACACACACATATACACACACACAGTTCAGAACTGAGGCCTATATATTTTGTGGCTGGAACCCCTTAGGAGGCCTAATCTAAGCTTTGAACCTGGTGATTGAGGAAAGACTCTTACCCTTTCTCACACAAACTAAACTAAGCAACCTCACCAACAATCCCAGCCTTACCCATGCTAACCCACAATACTGTAAGGTAATTAAGCCACATCTGTGACTTTCTTAAACTGGACAGTACAGGACACGAGTAGTATGGAGACTTAATATGCCCACTGGCAAACTCTAGTCCTGGTGAGCAATGCTCAATGGAAGCGTCTTCCATCTTTACACACTTTCATCCTACAAGTATTTATCAGAGGATCTTTTCTAAACCACTCCCTCGCTAAAGGGTCTCAGCTGGTAAGATAATCAAAGCTCCAATCTCATGGAATTTCCTGTGGAACGTATGTCATGTGCAATTATCCGGTTCCAGCTTAAAAAAAGTCACCTTCTTTTTCTAGAACTCCTGTTCTCATGATCCAAGGTATTTTCCTCTAACATTACCCACATACAACTGACAATACATACTAAAAAGATTTACTGGTTGATACTTGTTGTCCTCCTGCACAGGCGCACTACGTAATAGTTCTCACAAAGCACTGACTGTCTATCCATTGAGTCAAACTGCTGTCTTGTGTGGAGGTGAGGGTGAGGTCTCAGAGGATATGATGAGTTGTCAGCCACAGTCGCTGCACTGGAGCCAGGTCCTCAGGACCTGCTCCCCTTTAGCTTATTCTATCTGTGGTACTTCAAATAGCAAAACAAACAAACCCAACAAAACAACATAATAAATTGCCCTTTCTTAACTAAGTTCCCAAGAACTAAGTGGATATTTTCCAGTAAAAATACTGAATGCAATAATCTCTGATGGGCACACATTACTCCTCTTTAAAAGGCTGGTGAGTGAAAGAAGCCTAAGATGCTCACATGCTGCTTTCTTTTGCTTACTAATTCCTTCACTATAAACTGAATACAAGTTGAAAGGCAATCAAACTGGCCTAGAATAGGACTGCTCTCTCCAGGGCTGTTTCTTTCTAAAGTCTCACCTGTCGAATGATACTTTTCACACAACGCACTGGGAGGCCTTGATAGTTGGATTTGATGATCCATTTGAGGAGATGGTGACCAAGTACTTCAAAGACCATGCAGACATCTGGGATGTGGTTAAGGCACATCTGCGAATGCATTCCCTGAAGGCAGGCACTTACTAGAAGCATCTTCATTGTATCACTGGTAAAACATTGTTTTCCTAATAAAACACCATAGTAATACCTTTCAAGTCATCATTTGCTGTTTATCACCTAAATATACAAGACCTGATTTTTTCCACTAAGATTGATCATACATTATCCAATGTGTTCAGCAAACCACCTCAGGAAATATATACCCACACCCACTGCTGAAACGTATAAGGAACACACATCCTAGCTTCCAAAGGCCAACTTGTGATTCAGACCGACACTGTGCCATGCTCTCCTGTCAGCTCTGCCCAAGGAGAGTGAACAAGAATGAATCCTCACTGGAGGGTTCACAAGGTGGACAAAATAAGAACTTGAAGAGTTCTTATTGCCTAAATAAATGTCTACTTCATTACATACATTATAAAATAGAGCCGTGCAGTGGTGGCGCACGCCTTTAATCCCAGCACTTTGGGAGGCAGAGGCAGGTGCATTTCTGAGTTTGAGGCCAGCCTGGTCTACAGAGTGAGTTCCAGGACAGCCAGGGCTACACAGAGAAACCCTGTATCGAAAAACCAAATAAATACCAAATAGTAAAGACAATATTTTAACTCAATAAATCTATTTTGTAAAAACCTAAAAAAAAAAAAAGAAAAAGAAAAACCAAATTAATTAATTAATTAATTAAATACTGTCAAATATACTAAAGATATATCAATAACCTTTCTTTTCCATCAGTATTGTACATCAATACACAGTCACATACCCAAGTAACACAGTACTTGGAAGGAGATGGACAGAGAATCAGAAGGTTAAGATTATCCTCAGCTACACAGTGAGTTCAAGACCAACCTGGGCTTATATGAGACACTGTCTCAATGAAAATCTATTAATTAACTAATATTTCAGTATACAACTGGTAGATTTGGGGTCACGATGTAATTTTGAGAAGATCACTATCATTCAAGGCCATACAAGTACCCCCAGGAACTGAAATCAACATTCCAAACGTGTCAATAGTTCCAAGCTCACTGTAGCACCACCATGAGCAGCCAGGACATAGAAATGACCTGTCTACCACGGGATGAACTGATGAAGAACATGTGGCAAATACACACAGTGCAAACATATTCTGTGGGAAAAGCAGTGGATTTTTAAAACAAATGGCCCAAGTTTATTAGAAATATGTGCAGCTCCAGTTTTTCTTCTCTAGTGGCAGAATGCAACCGTCAGAAAAGCCCCTCCAGACTGTGTTAAGCTCTGTGGGGAATGGATTGATTAATTAACTTATTTACTTTTAGGCAAGTCCTCACTATAGCTCTGGCAGGTCTCACTATGCAGAATAGGCTGGCCTCAAACTCAGAGATACTCATGCCTCTACCTCAAGTGCTGTGGGATTGAAGGCACACCACCTTTTTAAGACAAGGTATTGCACTGACCCTGGAGTTCACAGATTCAACTAAATTAGACTGTCAGTAGGTTTTTTTTAATGATATTTTTAGCTCTTTATATATATATATAAAAATATGAGGGTTTGCCTGCATGTATGTACCTATGAGACGTGTGCTTGGTGTCCACAGAAAGGAAGGTGGCATCAGATCTCCTGGGTCTCTTTCATGAGGGAAGTCGTGCTCAGCAGTGTAAGTGCTGGAAATCAACCGTAGGTCCTCTGGAAGAGTCACTACCTTAGCTGCTGAGCCAGCTCCAGCCTACTCAGTAGATGTTTAAAAACAGAAGCTCTTAGCTGGGCAGTGCTGGCGTACGCCTTTAATCCCAGCACTTAGGAGGCAGAGACAGGTGGATTTCTGAGCTCGAGGCCAGCCTGGTCTACAGAGAGTGAGTTCCAGGACAGCCAGAGCTACACAGAGAAATCCTGTCTCAAAAAACCAAAAAAAAAAAAAAAAAAACAACCAACCAAACAAAAAATAATAAATAAATAAATAAAAATAGAAGCTCTTTGCCAGGTGTGGTGGTGCATGCCTTCAATTGAGGCCAGCCTGATCTACACAGTAAATTCCAGGACAGCCAGGACTATATAGAGAAATGTGTCAAAAAAAAAAAAAAAAAAAAGAAAAAGAAAAAACAAGAGGAGGAAGAACTAGGCAGTGGTGGCGCACGTCTTTAGTCCCAGCACTTGGGAGGCAGAGGCAGGCAGATTTCTGAGTTGGAGGCCAGCTTGGTCTACAGAGTGAGTTCCAGGACAGCCAGGACTTCAGAAAAACCCTTTCTCAAAACAAAAACAAAAACAAAAACAAAAAAGGAAGAGGAGTAAGAGGAGGAGGAGGAGGAGGAGGAGGAGGAGGAGGAGGAGGAGGAGGAGGAGGAGGAGGAGGAGGAGGAGGAGGAACCACCCTAGCCCAGTCACTGACCCTCTAAGTCAGTGTTTCTAGACCTATGGGTTTCGACCCCTTTCAGGTCCTATATGGCGGATATTTATATTACAATTTATAACAATAGCAAAATTACAGTTATGAAATAGCAACAAAATAATGTTATGGCTCAAGGTCGCCACAGCATGAGGAATTGTATTAAGGGCCACAGCACTAGGAAGGTTGAGAACCACTAGAAAGAGTCAGCAGATGGACCACATATTAATGATAGTCACAGGGGATTTCTAAATAGTTCAGAAACTCTTTTAAACATCTGGTTCATGATTAGAGACTTTAGTTGGTGTGAGTATCACAAAATAGTTGACTTACTGACTTTTATAACAATATCTGGATTTATCATATCACCATGATAGCTATTAATATATTTTAAAGAAAAAAATTTGTAAATGTTTTTGCTCTGTGAATGACCTTATATACTCTAGGCTGCAAAGACAATGATTTAAATCCCAATCTCAATCTCATTACAAAAAAACAGAAATTAAAACCTAAAGTTAGTGGCAGATACTGGGCCAAATCCTGGAATCTCCAAAATGAGTACCAAATCTCCTCAAAGTATTGACACATTCAGACCATGATAGCTTCCTACCATTTTACTTATTAAAAAGAGCCGCTAAAATGTGTGTGTGTGTGTATGTGTGTGTGTGTGTATAAAAGAGCTCTACAAGTTTAACACACAATGAATATAGCTGCTCTGTCCTACACAGAAAAGCTCACATGGGCACGTGGACTGCCTGCCTGCCTGCCTGCCTGCCTGCCTGCCTGCCTGCCTGCCTGCTGTTTGGAGCTTATCAGATACCAGAAATCATCTTGAAGCAGACACTGGTACAGTATCAGCAGGGTTCTGGACTTAGTATTGCTTACTAAGCTGTTTATTTGTTTTGTTTTGGGTTTTTTTTTTAAAGATTCGTTTGTTTATTTTATTAGAACACTGTAGATGTCTTCATGCAAACCCACTGCAGATGGTTGTGAGCTACCATGTGGTTGTTGGGATTTGAACTCAGGACCTCTGGAAGAGCAGTCAGTGCTCTTAACCACTGAGCCATCTCTCCAGAGCTGGTCTGGTTTGTTGATACAAGCTGTCATGTAACCCAGGCTAGCCTCAAACTTGCTATGTAGTGAAACTGACTGTGAACACTTATCCTTTCTATCTCTCAAAGTCTGGAGTTATAGAGATTATAGGCATGAACATCATGGTGGCCTGGGAATTTCTAGGAGAAAAATAAAGATCTGTTGCAATAAAAGTTTTCTTCTAAAAGATCTTGATGGAGCCGGTGCAGGCACTGAATGTCATTCTTAGGCTTAAGGTGAGAGGGTTTTTTGTTTGTTTGTTTGTTTTTTGTTTTTCGAGACAGGGTTCCTCTGTGTAGCCCTGGCTGTCCTGGAACTCGCTCTGTAGACCAGGCTGGCCTCGAACTCAGAAATCCACCTGCCTCTGCCTCCCAAGTGCTGGGATTACAGGCGTGTGCCACCACCGCCTTTATTTATACAGTGCACTATAGCAGAAGATGACCTTGGACCCCATTACAGATGGTTGCGAGGCACCACGTGGGTGCTGGGAATTCAACTCAGGACCTCTGGAAGAGCAGTCGGTACTCTTCACCCCTGATCCATCTCTCTAGCTCTGAAGCTGAGACTTTTATCATATGAAATTTTATCATATTTTCATACCTTGTCATTAAGGTTTCTGGAGTTTAAGAAGGTTAATAAATATGACAAAAAGTATTGGATCTGTTCTAAGAAAAAATAACAAACCCCCAATGAAGTAGAATACCTTAGGCGTTCACATGCACTAACATTCATGAGTCAAGGGCTCTAAGGAAGTAGTGTTAGAATACTTTTCCCTCTACCATTGCAAAACAACTACAATTACTTTTAATGAATCAATAATATTATAAACAAAATAAAGATCAATCAAGTAAAACAAGCAAACACACAAACAGTAAGTAACCAAGGCAACAAGAAATAAAGACAGTAATGAGAGAATAAATACAACCTCAGTACATTATATATATATATATATATATATATATATATAGAGAGAGAGAGAGAGAGAGAGATAGATTTATATATACATATATATATGAAAATATGATAAAATCTCTTATTTTGAATAACTACTAACCTCAAAAAAGTAACAGTTAACTATATTCCAAATCAAGCCAGTATTTTTTTTTAACATTTCTAAAATACTAATACATCCAAAGAGTTTAAAAAAGAGAAAGGAAAAAAAAACAAAACCAATGCCCTATACAGCCGGCCCAGGAGAGGACTAGTTTAATAAGCTTTACAGTGATCCTAGACGGGATACCGAGGGAAGACTGCAGCAATTAAATGTTTACAGGTACCTGAAATAACACTATATTTTAAAAAGTGACCCCCCGACACACACAAATAACTGTATTATACTTTAGAGATCACACAGTCAAGGATACGTATCCCATTCATGCCTGAGATCTTGAAGTCATCAATTAGCTGGACAACCATGTCTTTGTTTGGGTCACTGGGGTCACTTTCTCGAACCTATTCAAAGAAAAACACATGAAAGAACAATGAGGTTTGCATACTGATTTTCATTTTTGGTTTTCCCAAACCAAAAGAAGTGTCAGTATGAGCCCATGCTGGCCCGAAGAAGCGCAGCAGCCCCTGTGCTTCAGCCCCCTGTGCTTCAGCTCCCAAGTGCACAGGCCACATCCAAACAGTGCAGCAGTGTAAAATGGTGCTAATGCTGGGGAGGTTACTCAGCAATTAAGAATGTGCACTGTTCTTCCAGAGGACTTGAGTTCAGCTGCCATCACCCATGTCTGAGCTCCCTGTGTGTGACCACAGCTTCAACGGCTCTGGACTCCAAAAGTGTACATGAACACATACACACTTAAAAGTAAATAAAAATGGAGATTTTTTTTTCATTATATCAATCAAGGAGGTGATTTTTCCAAATAAAAGACTTAGATTTGGCAGGAGAACTGGTGCTGATCCTCAGTGGCTTGATCACTCAGGAAAGTGGGCACTATGGCTTGCCTGGGCAACACAGTGGGGCTGGCCCGGCAGGTGAAAGTATGCAGGAGCCACACCCACCCCGCTGGCTCTGGCCCTTGCAGGCTGTAACACTTGGTGAACTAGCTGGGGCAGACTTCACCCTGGTGGTGTGTGTAGGAGAGAGCTGGCAGGCAAACCAACTCAGCTACCACCCAGGCCCTGATCCAGGCTTTGAGCTGGTCCACCCCAACATCTACCCCACCTAAGAACTGGAGCTGAAGCACGGGAGGAGGCTGGTCCTGAAGATTCAAAGCTGCAGAATCTCCAGGCACAGGGCATCAAAAGGACATCCCAGTGGCATCCCAGTGAGGATCCCTTTTGATACTACAGCTGAGGCCAGAGGCCTCCAACCAGACCAACAGTCCCTGCAGTGAACATCTGTATGTGAAAGGGTGCACTGTAAGACACACTACAGCTTCCAAGAGATTTCTGTTGGTTGGTTGGTTGGTTGGTTGGTTGGTTGGTTGGTTGGTTGGTTTTAATTTTAATTTTTTTGATGGGGAGGTGGCAAAGGTAGAGGATAGATATGGAGGCGCTGGAAGATGAGTGGGTCTGGGGAACATTAGATGAAATTCACAATGAATCAATAGAAAGTTAAAAAACAAAAATCAAGAAACTAGATTTAAACTTTAATTTAGTATCATCCAGAAAAATGTGGAGCCAATCAGATTAGGAGCTGTCCATACTTAATAATTTTACAATGACCCTCCAGGCCTTATACGGGCAGTATTGCAGTAATTAAAGGTTTACAGGCACCTGAGAAAAAACACTATTTTTAAAAAGTAAAAACAAGAAAAGTGTTATAATTCAGAGACTACAGAGTAAAGGATATGCATTAGTTAGTTATCTACTTTTTCATATTACTCATTATTTGTTGATTACTTACACATTTGAGAAGTTTAATTTCATCCAAGGCTGTCTCTGTATAATGCTGGGCACTTTTTACAACTTTCATTGCAACAAATCTTTTCCCTCTTTAGATTAAAAAAAAAGGCATAGTTATTTATATTATCAGTATAAGAAGTGATTGCTATAGTGAGATGTAGCCAATTAGTACCCAACAAATTGAAGCTGTCATTAAGCTTTCCCTTAAAATAGTCTTTTGGGGCCATTCCACTAAGTTGTCTTCATGCTGTGGCAAATGTACCACTAAACACCCACACATATATCATGTACACATATATGCAGCAATAACATTTAATTAAAAATCACATCTTTCAACTATGAACAACACAAATAAGTGTTCATGAGTTAGAAGATGTCATTTATGCTTGTTGTTACAATTCTAATTAACATAGGGTAGACAAGACAACTGTCAACTAAGGGAAAAGTAGTCTTTTATATTTGTTCATGTGTGTTCATGCACACACACACAACTACACATAAATATTATGTGCTGAGCAACAATGATGTTTCCTGCTTTGGGCCCACGTGGCTTTTAAATAATTTCACAGAATATTGAGTTGAAAGACCTATACATTTTCAATTTGTATCTGTTTTTTTTTCTGATATGAATTAACTAATAGAAAAGTAACACAGCTCTTATCTAAAGCTTAAAAACTGGCTCACAAACAAGCTATAATTAGCATTTTTTAAAACTATAAGCAAAGGATGTAAAAGTAGGGTGAAGGTGATGGATCTAGTTAGCTGCAGAGGCCTGTGCTAAGCATAAGCAGCGCCTCACATGCTCACATGACCCTTGGTTACATCATCACAAAAGCAGGTTTGTATATGCTTGGCACAGGGAATGGTAAATTAGGAGTGGAACAATGGTAGGGTAGGTGTGGCCTTGCTGGAGGAAGTGTGTCACTGTGGGGGTTGGGCCTATGCTCAAGCTTTGCCCAGTTTGGAAGAGAGGGTCTGCTCCTAGCTGCCTTCAGATGAAGATGTAGAATTCTCAGCTCCTTCTCCTGTGCCAGGCCTGCTTGCACGCTGCCATGCTTCCTGCCATGGTGATGATGGAGTGAACTTTTGAACCTGTAGGTCAGTCCCAATTAAATGCTATCCATTATAAAAACTGGCATGATCTTGGTGTCTCTTCACAGCAGTAAAACCCCAAGACAGCAGATGTACAGCCAAGCACAACTTGAGAGCACAGGATGACAAAGAACTTACTGCATATCCCAGCACAGCCAGACAGTGGAAAAGTGCCCCCATCCTAGCTTCCTGATGACATGATATCGACCATTGAAGAGATCTCCAATTTTCACTGGATGATAGCCACCTGAAAAAAAGAAAAAATTAAACATCTCAGGAAAAAGCAATGCATCTTGTCAGCCCCTAATGCCCTTAAAGGAGGCACTATTAACAATCAGATTAAAGAGTACTCTTTTATAAGTAAAGCAAAAAGCCTACAAATTCTCATTAGACTGTGTTTTGTGTATTTTAATAAAATCTGAAACAGAAACAAAGCATGTAGAGCTCTGACCATTTACAGTTTGTAATTAAGTTAAGGTGTGCAGACCAATGCAGACCAACTCGCCACTGAAATGCTGCTTTCTTAAAAAATTCAGAATTTTATGTGCATACCAGAAACCAGCTGATTTCAACTCTGCAAACATAATTTTGTATACACCATTAGTGTATGTATAATCCTGTACTGTACATCTTAATAATTCCCCAGCCAGCCCTGTTGCTCTCAATCCTCTTCCTCTAACCTGAAACTCTGCCAGGAAACGTTACAATACAGAGTGACAGTAGACAGAGTTATAGTGCTGTCACAGAGGAAGACACCTCTTTGCTGTCTAGTTAAACAACAATAAAAACATTTTGCCAGCTGGGCGGCGGCGGCGGCGGCGGCGGCAGCAGCAGCAGCAGCAGCGGACACACCTTTAATCCCAGCACCTGGGAGGCAGAGGCAGGCAGATTTCTGAGTTCCAGGCCAGCCTGGTGATAAGATTAAGTGATAGGATAATAAGTGATAGGATTAAAGGCAGGCCCAACCATGCCCAGCTTTGCCTCTAGTTAAGCAAACTAGGCTAAACTGCAGTGCTGTGGTATCATTTTTATAACAGATAAGAAATGGTCTAGGAGAACAAGAGGCTAGCCATGGGCAGCCCTGATATAAACTCATCACCCTAGTCTTAGTACAGAAGCACTGAGTAGCTTGGCTAAAAGTTCTGTGCTACTTAAGTGCACATTGTTGCTAGCACTGATAGCTATATTATGTTCACAAACCACCACCACAGTGCATATGCTTTTACATTCAAGTTCTCAGACAGACAGCATACATCTCTGTGAGCAGAACTGCAAGGGGCCATCTCTGCTGTAATCTCATGCAGGTGAGATGCCAAAGCTTTTCAGTTCAGACTCCATTTTAGAAAAGCTGGCCTAAGTTTGAACTCAGGTAGACTAACTGGCTGGTACCTAGCAATAGTTTCCAAGTTGCCCCCAACAGAACCTGAGTTTAGCTCTAGTCTCTAGGCTAATCCCCAACAAGAACAGAATTTCCAGGTTATACTCCCAAAAAGACCAGTGTCTCCAGGTTATTCCCCCAACAAACCTGCACCCTAGGTTACAAGCCCACCCCTGCTTGACGACCACCAATGCAGAGGGGTGCAGAAGTTAAGTTCATGATAGGACTCCCAGCACCAGCCAATTATGTTAAAGGCCACAGCAGCTTTCCAATTAGATGCTTGCACATGTATTCCCTGCTTGCTGCTTACTATAAAGCCTTGCCCAGATAGACATTCGGGGGTCCCCACCACCAAAACTACCCTGTGTGACGGTGGTGTGTTGGGGGGCCCGAGCTAGCTCGACTAGAATAAAGACCCTGCTGTGAGGGCGTCAGATCAGCTTCTGTGTGTTTGGGGATCACTAACTTTTCCCTGGCACAGCACAGGAACCACAGCTCTTATTTTCTATGGGCTCTGAGTCTAGAATCATGAGAGAACTCTGGAAGCTCAAATACTATCTCTAAAAACAGACCAGTTACACAAGAGCAGCACAGAAGTACTTTTTAAAACAAAGAAAAACACGCTAAAGGCATAAAATAACTAAGTTAACATTTTCCTATTTATTTACTTATTTATTTTTTGGTTTTTCGAGAGACAGGGTTTCTCTGTGTAGCCCTGGCTGTCCTAGAACTCACTCTGTAGATCAGGCTGGCTTCGAACTCAGAAATCACCTGCCTCTGCCTCCCAAGTGCTGGGATTAAAGGCGTGCGCCACCACCGCCCAGCAGTTAACATTTTCCTAAAGAGATAGCGCATAATATTTTAGATCTATAGTCTACATATTCTCAGATTCAATTCCCAGCACCCACATGGCAGCTCACAACTGTCTGTGACTCCAGTCCTAGGGAATCTGACACCCTCACACAGACATGCATGCAGTCAAACACAAACGTGTATAAAATAATAATAAATAAACCCTAAAAAGAGAGAGAGACAGAAAGAAAGAAAGAAAGAAAGAAAGAAAGAAAGAAAGAAAG
>JADRCD010204073.1:23528-35008 GCA_019843815.1 Montemys delectorum
AGGAGAGGAGAGGAGAGGAGAGGAGAGGAGAGGAGAGGAGAGGAGAGGAGAGAAGAGAAGAGAAGAGAAGAGAAGAGAAGAGAAGAGAAGAGAAGAGAAGAGAAGAGAAGAGAAGAGAAGAGAAGAAAAGAAGAAGTCACAGGTCTGGCTCAGAAGATCCTTTCCAATTATACAAGAGTATGGACCTTGCTTTTTGTGGGAGAAATTAAAAAAGTACATCCCCACATCATGTCTCAAGTCTGGACAAGGAGACCCTAATTTAAATGTACCTCAAGTAGCATCATCCAATACTGCTGCTAAGAAACTGTAGGCATGTTATGTTACCAGACTGCACGTGTTAAATGTGTGGTACTTAAAGACACAGGAAGTACAATGAGTGAGCTGTGACCTCACAAGATCAGAGGCAACCATCGTGATCTTCACAAACCTTGATGACCTCGTGGGCTCTGTCTTTATAAATTAGGCACAGACATGAGGCAACACTAAATAAATCTTTTCATTATGTCATTGTAATAATTTTGTAACTGCAACAAAATTTTTCTAAAACATACTCATGTTGACATTTCTATTTTCTTTTGAAAAAGTTATCTCCCTGCCTTTACTTCTCAAATGCTGGGATTGCAGGCATGCAATACAATGCCAGGCTTGAACATTTTTTCTAGAAAGACTCTGATAAACGATAGTGTACATAAAGAAAACCTAAGCCTTAGTTTGTACTAATGTCCACACTCACCATAGTTGTTCCTCATGTCCATGAGAATGTTCTAGGAAGGGAGGGGGGTGTTAAGAATTCTAAAAATGCACAGTAGTTAACACCCGATCATAAATGGCTAATGGTGGATTTTTAAAGTCCTTGTCTACAGATTTACTTGAGCTCATTTAAACAAAATTTATCCTAACCCAGTCTCTACCTTTCACCACACTAAACTATGGCCTAACCTGGTACCTCAGCTGGGTCTCAGCCAATCAGAGGCAGACACAGAAGGCAACAGCAGCCTCAGGTACCAGGAGTTTGCTTGCCACTTCCCTCCTTCCTGATATGAACACAACCCGCCAAGGTAATGGGGTGGGCACTGTGTAACACACTCAGTCTGGAATCTTGCCCAGTTCTAACGTCTCTTTTCTGCTCCAAAGAATCTATGCAAATTCAACAGTTTTTCAGGCTCTTGGTTGTTATTTTTTTAACACAATAATTTAGATTACAAACTTCTTATATATGTCTACACACAATTAAAGGTCAGATTTTTCTGATTGTTCAAGTATGTTAATTCCCTCCAAGTCTCAGATTAAACAATTAAGAGTTAACGCCAACATTTCCCTTTTAGTTTTCTTTTATTATTCCTTAAATACCAGATACAACCATTTCTTTTTTTTTTTTCCCCGAGGCAGGGTTTCTCTGTGTAGCCCTGGCTGTCCTGGAACTCAATCTGTAGACCAGGCTGGCCTTGAACTCCGAAATCCACCTGCCTCTGCCTCCCAAGTGCTGGGATTAAAGGCGTGTGCCACCACTGCCCAGCATATTTTAACATCTTTGTGGGGATTTTTTTAGACTTATTATTTCTATTTTACTTACAAGTGTTTTACCTGCATGCATGTGTACCATGTATCTGCCTGGTACTCACAGAGGGTAGAAGTAGGAATGAGATTTCATGGAGCTGGGGTTACAGACGCTGTGGGCTGCTGGGTGAGTATAGGAATTGAGTCCAGTACTCTGCAAAGTCGACCATGATTGTAAGCCCTCAACCCTCACTCCTGCTTCATCTTTATTGTTTTTCTTACTTTTATTGTGGGCAACAACAGAACAGCAGCACTGTATGAGATCATTAATTTTACATAAACAACTTCATATAATTAAGCACTTAATCATCAATTGTTTAACTAAGAACATATGTTTTTAAATATCAACATGAACACTGGCGAGCTCAAAGACTTTCAACTCAGTTCTTAATTATGCTCTGGATAAATAAAAGTACAATATATCAAATTATGAACTGGGAAAAAAACATAACAAACATTAGAATAAAAAAGTCTTAACTGGATGAAAGTCTAGTTCAGAAGCCAGAGTCCACATGAGAAATACTGGGATTTTCTTTATAACAAGTAAAAATATTCTTTAATAACTAAAACATTTATAATAAAAAGAAATAGGAAAACATCTTCTTGGCTATTTCAGTCTAAAAATGACATTGCAAACATTCGAGACTTTAAAACTGAATTAAAAACTAAATCCCTTCATCTAGTCTAGATCTATTGCTATTTCTAAGTTAATTTTATTTGTAAGGTAGAAGACTGGATCACAGTATATAGTGACTATGTCTCATGGTTAATTTTAATTGTCAATTGTCCAGAACCTAAGTCACTTGGCAAGAAGGTCATCTTAAGAGTTGTCTTAACCATGACTAGGGAACATTTTCTTGATTGTTGATTGATATGAGAGACTCCAACCAACTGTGGATGTTGTCCCTACTTGACAAGTATAAAGAAACCGAATGAGCAGGAGCCAGAGAGAGCAAGCTCGTAAGCAGCATCCCTTGATGGCTCTTGCCTCTAAGTTCATGTTCTGGCTTCCCTCAGTGATGTACTATTGCATTTGTTCACAGTGTTTATCAAAACAATAGAAAGCAAACTAGAATAATGTTACAATACTCTAAAGCACATTTTTATTCATTTAAAAATAAAAAGCATATGTATGTATGTATGTACACAGGTTTTACATTCGTTCCTTTGAGAGGAAAGTCCTGTGTGATTCACATTCCTGGAGCTCTGTGGGCACAAGGGTATTCGTGCTGTGCTCCCAACAGATGACAACTAAATTGAGAAGTATTAATTAATTTTAGATTTTACATTAAGAAAGGGCTTAAGAATGGGGCTGTGCTGGATAGTTTTACGCCAGCGTGATACAAGTTAAAGTTATTTGGGAAAACATACACACACACACACACACACACACACACACACACATATGGAAAATAAAACTGGCTTTTGAAACTTGTTCTAGTTTACTTTTTAGTTCTATAGAAAAGACCAGGACCAAAAGCAACCTGGAAAGGAGTTTATTTGGCTTGTGTATCTTGCGTCACAGTCCACCCAGGGAAGCCAAGGCAGGAACTCAAGGCAGGAACTGAAGCAGAGGCCATTAAAATGCCTGCTCCCTGGCTTGCTCTCAGAGTCCTTCCAAGCTCCCACAGAATAAGCCATTAAGCTCTAAGCACACACCAGCTTTGCCAGCCCAGTGTTGCCAAGTCTTCCCACAATCCCCTCAACAGCACCACAGCTGCTCTGTCAAAGCAAAATCCTACTCACGCCCCAATTTGTGTCCTAGTTTACTTTTCTATTGTGCAATAAACACCATAACCAAAAGCAATGTGAGGAGCAAAGGCTTGATGTGAAATACAGGTCATCATCCCTCACCAAGGAAAGCCAAGTCAAGAAGTCAAGCAGGAACCTAGAGAAGGAAGCTGAAGCAAAGGCCATTGAGGAAGGCTATTCACTGGTTTGCTGTCCATGGCTTCCTCAGCTTGCTTTCTCATACTTGCTATGAAGGGGTTGCGACACCCACAGTGGACTCAACCCTCACACATAAATCATTATTCAAAAAAATGCCCCATAAATTAGCCTACAGGCAATCTTATGGAAGCACGTTCTCAATTGAGGCTCCCTCTTCACAAATAACTTTAGCCTGTATCACGCTGGCATAAACTATCCAGCACAGCCCCATGCTTAAGCCCTTTCTTTTATGTTTTTTTTTGTTTTTGTTTTTGTTTGTTTGTTTGTTTGTCTCCCGAGACAGGGTTTCTCTGTATAGATGCCTGGCATCACTGCACTGGCTGTCCTGGAACTCACTCTGTAGACCAGGCTGGCCTTGAACTCAGAAATCCCCCTGCCTCTGCCTCCCAAGCGCTGGGATTAAAGGTGTGCGCCACCACCACCTGGCCTTAAGCCCTTTCTTAATTTAGAATCTAAAATTAATACTTCTCAATTTAGTTGTCATCTATTGGGAGCACAGCACAAATACCTTTGTGCCTACCCTTGTGCCCACAGATCTCCAGGAATGTGAATCCCACAAGACTGCCCTCTCAAAGGAACGAATATAAAACCCGAGAGAGAGCTGGGGCTGGGGGGGCGGTGGGGGGGTGGAGAGTGACATGGTGGTCTAAGTTACCAAACTTCTACAACCAGGACCAGAGGTACCTAACAGTCTAAATGACCTTACATTATCTCAATAGCCAGGAGCTCCCCCAAGCTGCCACAACCAGGAACAGAGGCTGCCAACAGCCGGAATGACCTCTACATTATCTGTATGATTGAGTCTTCCTTTGGCTCTTAAACTAGTATAGGTAGTACATCTCTAGAGGCCATCTTCTTGGAAGAAATGACACGTACCCTGAGTTGGGTTTCAATATAATTACTTATGCACCCAGCACTGTATTACATCAAGAAACTTTTTCCAAATTATACCATGTTTAAATTTGTTGGGATAAACTTTCTAGAAGGTTTGATCCACATGGATGAAGTCAATCTGAATCATGTTTTCATTCTTACTAATTGGCAGTTCATTTCCCTGCCTGAGACCTACAGAGACCACTGCAATCATCAAAAAGGTAATACACAAACCAACTTCTATAGTCACACACCTAGTATCCAATACTATTAATAACATGGACATACTTTCTTAGTAGATACTAGATTTACATCTATGCAAAGTCAAAGTAGTAGATGAATTTATGCCTTAAGAAAAGTGGTTAGTGTGTACTATCTATGAGTAAGCAGTACATATTTGGAAGTCTGCATCATTCTTTTATTGAACTCTATTCCTATATTCGAATGTATGGATTGTCAAAGAAAGCCAAATAGAATAGTATCTTTTAGACTACCTAATCTTCTGGAATCCTGACATTTTATCCAAAAAATAAAAAAATAAAACCCCAACTCCATTCTTTGTATGAATGGTTTTCTGATTTTCTGATGTGTTTGTATGAATGAGCTTGTTATGTGTTTATATGAATGAGTTTATGATGTGTTTGTATGAATGGGCTTGTGCTGTGTTTGTAAGCAGCAGAGCAGCTAAAATAACCACGTTGTTTGTGCGGATAGCTCACAAGCCCCCAGCTTACATACGCATTTGCTGTACAACTCAAGACTTTCCAGTCTGATAACTCTGAGGTCATCATGCTATAAAACAAAGCAATGCACACAAAGAAAATGCATATATAGCTTCCATTGGCAGGCCTGGACTTAAAGCCCAGCAGAAAGAAGTTGGAGTTTTCAGATAATTCTGTACCCTAGCCAGAGTTACTTCCAGCCAGAGTTAAGGTTCAAACAAGGTCACAAACAAAAGTAAAGTACAGGGAAACCACTCCATCTTTGCTCATGGACAAAACACAAGGTCCTCTGCCTTTCTCTGCTTCTGCTACTCTCTTAATTCCCCTCCCCATGCCCTAAATAAACTCTATTCTATACTAAAAAGAAGGAAGAAGAGGAGGAGGAGGAGGAGGAGGAGGAGGAGGAGGAGGAGGAGGAGGAGAAGGAGAAGGAGGAGGAGTTGTTGAATATGGAATTACAGCTTGCTAAAGAAGTTCTACATCTATCTATCTCAAGAACAACGAAAAGAAATGTTCCATTATTCATAAATATTCATAATCAAGAATGAAAACAACAGTACTATGTACCACTGGCACAAATAGTGAGGATAGTTGTATATTTTCAAGCATATAGTTAAAACCACTGAAATGTCCCCTTTAAGGAGAGGAAGTTATGTATATATATTATATCTCAAGAAAATCTATGAAATTGAAAAATAGAGCTGGGCAGTGGTGGTGCACACCTTTAATCCCAGCACTTGGGAGGCAGAGGCAAGTGGATTTCTGAGTTCGAGGCCAGCCTGGTCTACAGAGTGAGTTCCAGGACAGCCAGGGCTATACAGAGAAACCCTGTCTCGAGGAGAAAAAAAAAAAACCTGTCTCGAAAAACCAAAAAAAAAAAAAAAAAAGCAATTGAAAAATAGAAAGTTTGTTATTATTTGAGAGAAGCCCTGAGATAACCCATGCTGATCTTCAATTTGCTATATGCAGCTGAGGATGACCTTGAACTCCTGAGTCTCCCACCCTTGTCTTCCCGGTGTTTCCCACTGGCTACCAAACCTGGCTCAACAAGGTATCAATTGTAGTCTCCTCATCAGTAAGGACAATCCCAAATGGCATGTGGGGCTGAAAGCAAGAGACCCTGTCTCAAGCAAGAAGGAAAGAGAGGATGATAGCCAAGGGCCTCCACACAAGCATGGATGAAGAGGATGGGTTTTTGAAAAGAAGAAAAATAACACCATACTACCTATATTCCACTTTCTCATTTCCCAAGGGAAAAATAAAAGAGAAACAAATGACTCCAGAAATCACAGTATTAGCAGCTTTGTTTATGAATGCTTTTAGAACACAACCTGAAGCCCCCAAACAAGAACCAAATATGCTAGTCCTTCAGGAAAATTGGTAGCTCTCCCTTAGAAATGAATGGAAGTAAGAACTGATTTGCTGCCGGGCATGGTGGCGCATGCCTTTAATCCCAGCACTTGGGAGGCAGAGGCAGAGGCAGGTGGATTTCTGAGTTCGAGGCCAGCCTGGTCTACAGAGTGAGTTCCAGGACAGCCAGGGCTACACAGAGAAACCCTGTCTCGAAAAACGAAAAAAAAAAAAAGAACTGATTTGCTGGGGCATCTCTAAAGCAAAATGGAGCAGTCAGTTATGTTCCAGTGAGTCTATAGGAGGAAGGAACATGCATGACTAAAGCTGGACTGACCCACTGCCGTGAGCTCTAAACAAAACATCAGGCAGCAGTTGGAAAGGCCAGTGAGATGGTGGCTAAGGGCAGGCTCAGGGGCACAGCCAACTGAGGAGAGCTGGGGAGGCCTGTGTGCTGTTCCCTCACTACTGCTATGTCTTCTCTGACACAGGCCCTGGCAGCACGGCAGGAGTGGGGGGCAGGGTTACATCAGACAGCAGAGGCTCACCTCAGCCCAGACCTAGTAGAATCCTCTTCTGTGGACTATAGGAGGTCAGAAGTGGAAACAAGAGCCACTGACATTTAGAATGACTAAGGGAAAAAGCAAAACAAAGTAAAACAACATACACACACACACACACACACACACACACACACACACACACACACACACGAGAAAAGGCCATCACAATATACATTACTTTGTATACTAACAATACCATCACCACCATCATCAATCACCACCACCACTGCCGCCATCATCACCATCTGTATCTTCATCTGGAGAGTATCCATACAACGAAGTATTACTAGGAAATAAGTAATGACCTAACCATGCACCCCACATAGGAAACTAGTGAAACTGCTAACTGTTCATCCAGAAGACCTAGCACCCACCCATCTGGGTGGCTCACGAGTGCCTAGAACTCTTCCTCTAAGAGGTCCATTGCTGCTGTTGGCACCTGCACTGGTGTGCACATTCTACACAGAAGTATTTTAAAATGATAAAAATGCGCTAGGTATTGTCAAGTAGTTTCCTCTTTATTCTTCTCGTATGTATGTGTGTGGTATACATGCAGGTGTGTCCACATCTAGGAGTGCTCCTATCCTGAGAGAAGGGCTACGTGCACACCTATACATGAGCACACATGTGCTAGACTGAAGTTGACATTAAGAATCTTTCTTGATAGCCGGGCAGTGGTGGCGCATACCTTTAATCCCAGCACTTGGGAGGCAGAGGCAGAGGCCGATTTCTGAGTTGGAGGCCAGCCTGGTCTACAGAGTGAGTTCCAGGACAGCCAGAGACACACAGAGAAACCCTGTCTCAACCCTCCCCCCCCTAAAAAAAGAATAGAAGGTGGGGAATGGAATATGAAGTGTAAAAAATTAATTTATTTTAATTTAATTTAATTTTTTTAATAAAAAAATTTTAAAATTTTGAAGCAAAAATTACAGGAAGTGCAAGAGTCTCTGCCTGGCATTCAAGTGGTTTCTAGGAATCTAAACTCTCTTCTTGCCTATACAGCAATCAGCATTAATTGCTAAGCATCTCCTCGGGCCCTCCAACAGTTTTTATAATTGATGTAAAATTCACATACTGCTATAATGAAAACCAAAATTCTTCTATGTACATGTAATGGCAAATACATGTTCCCTTCTTACCACCAATTGGCCAGTATCTCCCGATTGTCCATGAGGAAATGTAATAAGACTGAACAGAGCTGAGAGCATCTGCTGCTGTAAGACTGAGCAGCACTCAAGTTTTTAGAATATCAAACAGAGGGAAATGGACAATTACAGTCTACAAAATACTTGAGACTACATGATACCATTTAATAGAGAAACCAGCATTCTATAGGACAATGCTTTTCGATCTTGGCATTGTTAGGACCTTAATAATTTTCATAACAGGAACTGAACTAAACACAGATTTTGACAACATCCTAAGCCTCTATCCAGTAGATGCTAATGGAGCAGCCTCACCTATAAAAACAGCAAAATCTCCAGACACCACAAACAGAAAACTCCCCTCCTCAATGGAAAACCATGGGCATAGGACAGACTTTAGATAAGTATCATAGAAATGCTGCTCTGAAAGGTAAAGAAAAAAAAATCACACTATAATGAAGTGATTTGTGTACTCAGAGAAAAGATTTAAGTATAAAGTTAGTCAAACTTGGAAGCAACACAGTAGAGTATAAGGCATAGAAGTCCAGCCAGTTCATACTGCTCACAGACGGAAAGCAGACACAGGGGGGAAGTGTCTGTGTTCAGAAAGAAAGTCTAAAGTCATAAATTAGTGTTTATAACACGCTTTTAAGATACCATTCAAGTTTCTAAAGACACAATCTCTGTATTCCACAAAATGTATACTATTTCTAGAACTCTGAGTGACAGAGCAGGACTCAACATCTTCCTCTGGCCTCCATGCATGTGCACAGGGGCACACACAGGTGAGCACAGCTGTATGTGTATGTATGTGTGCATGCATTCAGAATTACTATATCCTCATTAGGTGGGAAAACTACAGCCTGCAATGTACACTAAAACTATTTGATTAAAGATCCGCAAGACTCCCAAAAAGTGTATGGTATGGACTACTGACCCCTGAGACTGTTAAACACTCTCCCTGACACAGGCATTTATGAAGAAACTCATGAAGCAAGTACATATTACCTAAGACCTGCTGGAAGTGTTTGTTAATGGGCTGTACCCATATCCAACTCAGGTGCTTTGGTTTGGAAGTAGAAAATGAATAAACCACATAGCCTATTGCTACAATTCCTCCCCAGACAAGTGCCCAGAGATGATACACAAAGGAAGGCAACCAGTGCTAACAGCTGTTTAGAGACTAAGGAAATCCTCCTCCACAAGACAAAGGGGTGCAATATAAGAGAACCAGTTATCAATGGGGAAAACAGAAAACTACAGTTCCCCATACTTTATTTTTATTCCTTGTAAAATCTTAAGATGCAAAATACTACATATTACATTGGGGATGATACTATGTTATAGATGATAAATCAAAGACTAGAGGTAAAGGTACTTATCAAAGGACATAGACTCAAAAAGCAAGAGTCATGGTCTAAAGCCAAGTCTCTCAGATCCCAGTCCACAATGCTCCTGGACAGGCAGAGTTGGGCAATCTGGCCAAAGAGACAGGACACAGGAAGTTGTATTTTAAAGAGAATGCCAAGGCAAAGGTGGAGTGACAGAAATGCTTTAGCAACAGCAGCATTTAATTATTGGTCTTTATGCTAAAGTAGACAGTTCATGATTTGAAACTAGACCTGTAAACATGAGACAATAAAAAGCTTCATCAGATACAATTTAGTTGGTCGTGAACAACTGAGACCAGCACAGACCCAAAGGCATGAGGATGCCCTGGAGTGACAGGCTCTTGATTAAGCTGACTGCTATCACAAGCCTGCTCTTCTTTGGTGAACATTTCTTCTGCAAAGAGAAAGGGTACCTTGCGTTACTGATGATGTCTTCTTTTATTCTGGGAGAATTGAAAAATGGCCTTTAAGACAATAGTTCTCTAGGAATAACAGAGGCAATATAAACAAGATGAACAGGTGGGTCACAAGACATCTTGGCCTAAGTGAAACTGAATTCTTTGTGGAGAAAAAAAGCCTTTTCTTAACAACCTCGTCCAAAACTACTGGGCAGGGCAGGCAACAAGGGCCGGCAGGAGGGAAGGGAAAGACAGCAGATAAAGCAGGCCTGCTGCTGTGACTTGGCACACAGAGAGGACAGCTACTTAAACAGACCACAAAGATGAGAACCTGGTCTGCAATGACCAAGTTTACAAAGATGGAAAGAGAGAAGACTGGGCTGCATCTTCTGATACTACAGCAGAGTTAGAGCTATCGGATTAGGCAACATCTTGTATTAGGTACATTTATTAGCATTAGGTAACTTTGAATAATTCATTAGTGGTAATAGTTGTCATCATTGCTTTCAAAACTGTGACAGTTAAAGATAGACATGAAGCTTTTTTATGTTCACTTCTATCAGATTAGGCCCAATATACACACGTAAATGCACAGGTCATCGGGCTCCCTTCAGAAAGCTTCAGGTCACTCTTAGGATTCTATTACAACTCAAGCTTTCATATATCGGGGGTTGGGGGGGGGGGAGGGTAAGGCTTCATTACCAGCCCACCGTGCCACTGAGAAGCAGCAGTAGAAGCCCTGGAAGGTGGAACCTAACCATGAGTCGGATTAGTGTAGGGCTCCTGACTTTCCTTTGGCTACTTTTTAGACATCACTGACACAATACTGGTTGGAGGGCCAGGGGTGGGGGTGGTGGCTGGGGGTGGGGTGGGGAGCAGGCACAGACTGGAACCTAATACTGTGAATTAAAATAAATCTTTTTTTTCCTTTTGAATATCTCAAGTAATTCTGTCACACAACAGACAGATTCCTTGAATGTACTTCTATCAGTAATTTGTGACAAACTGCTATGGTCCATACAAAATTTCAGAGATATCTGACATATGCAATGCTAATTAAAGGCACAAGTTACTCATTGTTATTCCTTGTAAAGATGAAAGAGAGAGTATAACAGGCCGCCAGCTTGAGCACACAACTGTGAGTGTGCACACACAAGCAAAAGGTGTCACCATCTCTAATGTGCCTTATCGAGATTGACGTTAATACCCTTACAATGTTTAGAGTTCCACAAATTTTACCTAGAATCAGCCCTAATTGAAGGGTTCCTCATGTTAGTCCTCTATTTGGGAATGAAATGTCCCTTAGGTTGGTTCAGAGGTATGAGAATTGGCTTCATCTCCTGACCCACACTGTGAACAACACAGTGTTCATGCCAGCAGAGCTGAACTTAACTTGATGAAGAGAAGGGCTCCTAAGTAATGACCCCTAGAGGTCAACAGCAAGGTCATAACACAGTAGTGAAGAGCTCCCCACAACTGCAAGGTCATGAGACACTAACACACAGCTCCCCACAACTGCAAGCTCATGAGA
>JADRCD010204074.1:0-11517 GCA_019843815.1 Montemys delectorum
GGTCCACAGGCACACTCGTTCTCTCTAAAAGCCATTTACCACCACTCAAAAACGACTCTTGGACAAAGAAGAGTGCATGCATAGGTCATTGTGTAGCCACTGACCTGAGGTTGCTTCCTGTGCAATTTAGGTACATTTGTTCTATTGCACGTCCTGTGAATTCCTCCCTAGAGAGGCAGTGGGTATTTGTGACTTTCATTTGCCACATCCTACCATTCTATCTTTTTTTGCGTGGGGATTGCTTTTTGTATCTTTTCCCTTGTTAACCTGTCCACTGTCAGCTCATTTCAGAACCTTTCCAGGGTAAAGCAGCAGCCGTTGTCCATCCTCACAGCAGGAATAACTGGGGCAGAGCTGTTTACTTCTGAAATCTTAAAAATAAACAGCTTTGTTCAAGGGGGAGGATGAAAATGTTTCTCAGATGCACAGCTGGATAGTGTGTGTGATGGCAGCTGCTGCAGGAAAATGTCCAGGGCTGGGGAGAGGGAATTCAGATCCTCAGCACCCCAATAAACACCTGGACATGGATGACTATATATGCCTGTAACCCCAGTGCTGTGTGTGTGTGTATATGTGTGTGTGTGTGTGTGTGTGTGTGTGTGTGTGTGTGTGTATGTATCTAGCCTATCCAGAAATGTGTGGGCTCCAGGCTCAGTGAAAGAACTCCATCTCAAGGGAACATGGCAGATACCTATTGAAGGCAACATTCAATGTACTCTAGCCTCTACAAACCTGAATGCATACATATGCATTCATGCATACATGCACACGCGCGCGCACACACACACACACACACACACACACTACTTAAGTAAATAAATTTTAAAAAGAGAAAGAAAATGGCAAATCAAGGTTGGGAGGCTGAAGCAGGAGGATCATAAGTTTTATAGTAACTCATCTCAAAAATCGATTCTCACCCCCTAAAGACAGAATGAAATAAATCAAAATGGCAGATGAAAGCCTCAAGTCTAACCCACTGTCTCCCTGGGGAGGAGTGCAACAAGATGTACAAGAATAATCCCAGCACGTCGGGTGGTGGTGGCGCACACCTTTAATCCCAGCACTTGGGAGGCAGAGGCAGGTAGATTTCTGAGTTCGAGGCCGGCCTGGTCTACAGAGTGAGTTCCAGCCAGAGCTATACAGAGAAACCCTGTCTCAAAAAAAAAAAAAAATGCCAGTTGAAAAAGAACAACCCCAGCTGGCCAGACTAAGGCAGATGCTGGAAGCACGTTGTCAACTGGCATTCAAAAGTGCTGCTGCTCAAAATTACAATTATAAACATGGCAAACACTGTCTCCACTCACGTGCTCTGTAAGGTTCTAGTCCCAGATTCTCCCAGGTATGTCTATTGCGTTTTTCTGGAGAAATACAATAAATAATAATAAACTTCTAAGTTTTAAGCAGAGCCTGAATAACAGCAAAGCTAGAGGTTCTCAACCTGTGGGTTGCAAACCCTGGGGGTCCAAATGACCCTTCTGCAGAACGCTTCTATAAATGTTGCTGAAGACCACTGGGAAATCCAGAGATTTACACTACCATTCATGATTCATAACAGTAGTAAAATATAGTTATGATGCAGTTATGAGGTAGCTATGAAAAGAATTTGATGGCTGGGGTCACCACAGCATGAGGAACTGTATTAAAGGGTCGCAGCATTAGGAAGGTTGAGAACCTGGGAAGCTGTGCCTTGCTCTCCTCAGAGAAAGGGAAACTTGTTTCTCTGGAGCTAAGACAGTGACAGGGCTTAAAGAAAAGAAAAGACAGCTCTGATTACTGCAAGAATGGGTATGGATTAAGATACAAAAATATGTCATGGGGATAAGTTTAAAATTGTAAAAATCATTTCCAAGGACTCTGTACCATCAGAAAGAAGGCCTTCTAATGGAGAATCTCAGAATCGCAATTTTGTAACAATTCTTTAATTTCAGGTTTCGTGAGTACAACCACACTGGCATTTTCAGGTGGCTCTTTGTTGTGTGCTACTGTGTAGGATGTTGTTGGGGACAACTGTCCTCTAGGCATAGTATGGTCATCACTATTTTCATTCCTCTTAATTTTTATTTTATGTATGTACACTGTGTGATCTTAAGCAGAGCATTATGTACAGGAGCCTATGGAGCAGAAGAGTCTGATACCCTGGAATTGGAGTTACAGACAGTAGTGAGCCTGAGCAATCTTGTGGGTGCTGGGAACTAAACCTGGGTCCTCTGCAAGAACAGCTAGTGCTCTTGATCGATGAGGCATCTCTCCAGCTTTGGTTATCACCATCTTAACATTCACTCACCGAAGGAGTGGGGATGAACCATGGGACCCTCGTCTTAGACTGTAGCCAGTCCTTCCATAACCCCTCCTCCCTCAGCTGGATGTAACTCTGCCCAAGCTGCACACCGTCTCAAGAAGTGCTAAAATATACAGGAGATGCAAATTTGACTAGAGGAGGTTCTTAGTTATGTAGCTTTCAGGAAGTAGTCATCCGTGCTGGAGGGAGACTTCCTGGTGACATAGATGTTTTGGGGTTGTCCACAGTCTTCTAACAGCTTGAGTATGCTCCTCTAAAGTAAAGTAGAGTCAAGTCAATAAACTCTTGTCCACCAAGCTGGACTTGGGCTCACTAGCTGAGAGGAGCAGACGTCTGAGTGCATCTCCTCAGGAAAAGTCATGCACTTGGTGCTCAGACAGGGACGGGTAAGAGCAAAGATGAGCTTGGGAGAATGTAGAGTGGCATCGCTCCAGCTGTGGTGGGAAGCTAAGCCCTCTAGCTTGGAGCATCTTGGGCTGAAGTGGGAGAGGGTCCCTACATAGCCGTCCATCCCACAGTAGGGAATGGCATGCCTTCCTGCTATAGTAAGTTACCTTGTTCTTGCCACACAACCAAGGCTGCTCTATCTGAAGGTGGTGTCTGTGGGGGTAATCCCAGCGTGCCTGTCTTCCTCTATGTGGTAGAGTGCCACATTTGTCACACTGGCCTCTGCACATGAATGCAGGGACATTTCCAAAATGGCTGACAGACAGAGAATGATTGGGATTCCTGAAATGTGCAGGTAGGGGTTGGAACTGTTAGCAGACTGTGGCATCAGTTGGTGGGCAGTGGGGGCTCAGCAGTCTGCCCAGAAGGAACACACACACCTATACAAAAGAATCACAAAGAGAAAGGGATGTGCGCTAGCCTCTGAGCTGGCAGGAAAAGGGAGGAAGGGATGTGAGGGAGGGCTTGGCTCCTGGGGGAGACCGGAAGGGAACACCAGGATGAGTTAGGCCTGTGCTTGTTGTGGCCTGGATGAATGTCCTCATCGGTTCACGCATCAGTTGGTCACGTGGTTTGGGGAGGTTATGGAGCCACTTTAGGAGGAAGGGCTACAACCTTAACCCACCTCCAGCTCATTCTCTGCTTCCTACCCATCACTGATGTCTTGCCTCCTCTATTCTTCAAGCATGCTCAGCACAGTAGTCAATGGTTTCATGTTAGAACACAAGTGAGAGCACACGAAAAAACACCCAGCAAAGCAAAACACACAGATTAGGGTGACGGTTAGCACAAGAGAGAAAGTAGTGAGGAGAGAAGAGTGTGAGAGACCTACATATGATCACTGGACCATAAAGATACACCTGGCCCAGGCACTGCCCCAGGGCCAGACAGAGGAGAGCTCGCTCAGCTGCACAGTCACTTCGCCTTCCATGCAGCATGTGACTAGATCTTCACTGCTAACACAGGCCCAAAACAAGTCTGCTCCTCCTCTTGCATCTAGACGCCACTGCCTGTCCGGCACCGACCACACACACGGCGCACACACCAGTAACACGCCACTGCCTGTCCGGCACCACACACACGGCGCCTGTCCAGCACCGCACACACGGCGCACACCAGTAAGTCACATATTCCTTAAAGTAAAATAGGTCTCACCCTATAAAATTATCAAAGTAGGTGGGAACCTTATGGCCGCACACCAGAAGAGGCAGGCCCTAGGACATACAAGGCCAAGGAAGGGTGAAACGCCCTCATCTGAGCCCCATGAAGGAGGTGTCTAACATTACAACAGAGACAGTCCCCACTGACCTACCATCTGAGCATCCGGCATGTGTGCCAAGGGACTAGAATAGGCAGCAGAGATGTTCTAAGCACTTTAGGGACTGCAGCCCAGCTTTGTGCCATTGCTAACACAGCCTACTCCCATGGCCATCTGTCCACCGGGACCTGCCCCTCACTTCCGCAGCCTCCGCAGCCTGTCCCCTCATCAGCAGCTTTACTCTACTCTGAGGCTCAGTTCAAACCTGTGAAATCTGCAGCCTGGCTCTGTGGGAGGAGCATCTCCAGCAGCTCTCCAACAGGACGCATTTGCCAACATGGCACCCCAGAATCTCTCTGCACCCATCATCCTCCTGCCTCCACCTCTTTAACCCCCTGTCACTTAGTACTCACACACATCATTACAGTTGATTACAATGTGAGATCTAAAAGATAATATCAGTGGCTAAGATCACAACAAAAGAACTGCCAGCTACCAAGAGAAATTGGGACGCAGCAAATTACAGCCAACAAAACTGATGGAGCTTGTAAATTTATTGTTATTCAAAAATTCTGACATTGTGGGAAAATACTAATGTGTCCATCCCTCACTGCTTCTGACACAGCACACGCATGACAATTACGTATGACCCTGCAGGTCCATTTGGGGACATATATACGGAAGTACTTGAGAAGAGGGCATCTCTTTAGATGCTCGGCCCTGTGTTCATGGGGCACTATTCGCAACAGCAAGTGGCGGATGCCACCCAAGTGTCCGTCAGCAGATGAGAGGACTCACACAATGTGATGTATTCATACAGCAGAGGGTTATCTAGACACACAAAGGGAAGTACCTGGGAGCTGCTACAAGACACTTGAATCTCGGGGCTGCTACTGAGTGAAAGGAGCCTGCTACAAAAGACAAAGACCGTGCCATTTCACGGAGTCAAACCCCTAAGAGCAGAAAGTAGGAAGGGTCAGGGTTACCAAGGGCTGGGGTGGGAGAGACGGGGAATTTACTTCAGGTGTATGAGGTTTGTAAAATGAACACCTCTTGTATCAGTTTTAAAATGCAAACATTTCATAAGACTAACTTATCTTAAAATGGTGACTTTATGTCACGTGTTTTTATTATCTCATTAAGAAGGCTTGTCAGGCGGCGGTGATGGCACATGCCTTTAATCCCAGCACTTGGGAGGCAGAGGCAGGCGGATTTCTGAGTTTGAGGCCAGCCTGGTCTACAGAGTGAGTTCCAGGACAGCCAGGGCTACACAGAGAAACCCTGTCTCGAAAAAAAAAAAAAAAAGAAGACTCGTCAGAAAAACTGGTCATATTCTCTGTAGTATTACTGGGTGCTAAAATCATCTCTTAGCGGATACACGAAGCACAGATCAACATTAAAACATAAACCTATTTTATACACAGAAAACTTTGTTACCTGCTACAAATCCAACCACCAGATCTTTTCCTGTAGAAGAACGTTGACCTTTGACCCACACTGCTTTGAGGCTATTAAAAGTGTAAAAATAGACAAAATTGGAGCAGCAGAGACTGGAAATAACTGGAAACCATCCTCGGTATGGCGCCAGGCTATGGAAAAAACACAATAAGCAAAGTAAAGACAGTGGACAAAAGCCATGGGCGACTGCCAGAGAAGCCTGTCAAGGTCTGAATGTGAACCATTCCCCCACTGACTGCCTAAGGCCAACGCCTCTACCCGAAACTGTTTCAGAAGTCTGTGAAGTCTCTAAGAGGTAGAGCCTTACAAGAGGGAATAGGCACTGGGGACTGGTCCAGTGGAGGCAATATGATCAGCTGGCATGCCTGACCTATCGTGATGGACTGTGAAGTCAGTTAGAATAAACCTCCCCTCCCTTCCCTTGCTTGTCACAGAACTGAGAGAAGCAAGTAGTATGAAGCCAGGAAAAGTCTGGCCTCTACTGACAATCTCAAGGTCTGACAAAGAGTAGGACATCTACAGCACTGTAAAAGGTTCTCCCTACAGGGGCTTAGAGCTGCAGGAAGTAGCTAAGGCACACATCAGAAAGCACACGTGGACCACAGGAGGCCAGTGGGGGAGAGGGACATGTTCCATCATACTGTCCCTCCTGACTCTGAACTCCTGCGTTAAGTATTTCTTCCCCAGCCTCCTGCACAGTGGACACTACAGGTATGTGCCATTGTACTATCTAGGCAGTCATTATTCTTATCAAAAATGCACTGTTTCAGAGGTGAAAAGCACTGACTGCTCTTCCAGAGGTCCAGAGTTCAATTCCTAGCAACCACATGGTGGCCCATAACCATCTATAATGAGATCTGGTGACTTCTTCTGGCATGCAGGCAAACTTAAAACAAGAATTAAAACTCACACCTATAATCCCAGCACTCTGGAGGCAGAGGAAGGTGGATCCCTATGGGTTCAAGGTCAACATAGTTTGTCCCAGGCCAGCCAGGGCCTCACAGGGAGACCTTATCTCCAAAAGAAAATGGAAGGGAGAATATATTATTTTAAAGTGTCAATAGAATGTCATAGAGGTTAAGTGCTCTGATGTGTGTAACTGACATTTAAATAACTGAAAAAGACCATGTGATATGTATGTGTGTGTTAAAGACAGAAGCAGAGGGAGGGCCAATGTGAGCATAACTAGAAACATAAAAATGGTCAATTTCAGTTGAAATTGTTTGCAACTCTGGAATTTTCTCAAAATATAAACTCAAAGAAATTTTAAAAAGAGGAAAAAGAATGCAATCTATCTGGATGCAATTGATAGGAACAAACAGTGTGTCTGTGTGTGTGTGTGTGTGTGTGTGTGTGTGTATGTGTGTATGTTTGTGTGTCTTGTGCAATGTGTGCTAGCGGCACTGAAACCAGGCCCTGTAATTCTAGGCAAACATGGATAGTGAGCTAAATCCTCAACTCTTGAGTAACAATACCTATTGCTTTATTATACAATAAATTTAGCTGGGCAGTGGTGCCTTTAATCCCAGCACTTGGAAGGCAGAGGCAGGTGAATCTTTCTCAGTTTGAAGCCAGCCTGGTCTACAGAGTGAGTTCTAGGACAGCTAGGGATACACATAGAAACCCTGTCACAAAAAACCAAAAAAAGAAAAAATATTCTTAGAAGACACCATTAAAAAAAAAACAAACAAACAAACAAAGAAACAAACAAAACCTAATCAAATGGTGGAGGCTAGAGAGAGGGCTTAGCAGTTAAGGACATTGGTTGCTCTTGAAGAGGACCCACATAGTGTTTCACAGCCATATATAACACCAACCAGTTCCAGGGGATCCAACACCCTCTTATTACTTCCTTGAGCATCTGGTACACACATGATACACAGACACACATGTAAGGAAAGTACTAACACAGAGAAATAAATCTAAAAACAAAACAAAACCCAAATGGCTAACAGATGTGTAAAGAATTAAGAACACACATGGCTCTATATGTCTCAAGCCTCTAAGCAGGGACTTCAAGTCTCTGCATGGAGGTCTTCATCTAAGCCACTCTGACGGAGTTGTGAAATGTGTGGTACTCACAGGCCTTCTTCCTTAATGATCTCCAGGAGCACTGCATGTGTCGTTTTTGATTTTCTTTTCTCGTCGACTGTAAGAATGAAGACAAGTATTGGCAGCATCAGCAAGTGTCACCAAAGTGTCACCACTTCACCTGTTCTTTCAGTTCCCTACTTTGCCTCAGAACCTCCAGTGTGTCCAGCCAATGGCTTTACTTCCCCGGAGAAAATTCTTTGGGTTTCATCTGTTACTCAGAAAGAATTTTAACTTAAACCCTAATTGCCACAATAAAGCAGAAACGCTATTTCTGGAGTTTTACTAAGCTCTTTCTTAAAATATTTATTTTATTTTTAACTCTATGTTTGTATGTGTGTTTGTGTGTCAGTGTATGCATGAGTGCAGGTGCCCTGGGAGGCCAGAAGAGGGTGTAGGATCCCCTGGAACTGGACTACTGGGAGCTGAATTTGAGTCTTCTGGAAGAGCAGTATGTGTTCATAACCACTAAGCCATCTCTCTAGCTCCATATAGTCCATGTCTCTATGCTTCCTTCCCTACCTCCCTTCCTTCTATGTTTGTGTGCCTCTGTGACTGTATGTGTGCCACATGTATGCAGGAAATCATGGACGTCAGAGGGCATCAGATCCCCTGGATCTGCAGGTACAGGCAATTGTGAACATCATGATGTAGGTACTAGGAACCAAACCTGGTTCCTCTGGACTCATATTATTGTGAATCTATAAATGTTTTTTTTTTTAATTTTTAAAGATTTATTTTATTTGTATGAGTACATTGTAGCTGTACAGATGGCCGTGAGCCATCATGTGTGTGGCTGCTGTTGAACTCAGGACCTCTGCCGGTCCCGCTCACTCAGGCATAATTTACTGCAGCTGTCTTCAGGCGCACCAGAAGAGGGCGTCCAATCTCATTACGGGTGTTTGTGAGTCACCATGTGGTTGCTGGGATCCGAACTCAGAACCTTTGGAAGAGCAGTCAGTGTTCTTACCCTCTGAGCCATCTCGCCAGCCCCCCATAAATGTTCTTAATGGCTTAGCCAGTTCTCCAGCTCATACTGTGCTCTTTTTAAAACTAGCATGTATGCTCTCATTTTTATTTCCATACCTTATAGAGGAAACGGATTACTCTTTTTCCCCTTTCTTTTTTTAAAAAAAGATTTATTTTGGGCTGGTGAGATGACTCAGATCTTCTGAAGGTCCTGAGTTCAGATCCCAGCAACCACATGGTGGCTCACAATCACCCATAATGAGATCTGACGCCCTCTTCTGGTGCATCTGAGGACAGCTACAGTGTATTACGCTGGAGGGAGCCATCCTGAGTTCAATTCCCAGCAGCCACATGATGGCTCACTGCCATCTGTGCAGCTACAGTGTACTCATATACACAAAAAATAAATAAATCTTTTTAAAAAAACATTTATTTTATTTTCTATGTATGAATTTTTGCCTACATGTATACATGCACTATATGTGTGCCTGGCGCCCAGGGAAGTCAGAGAGGGTGCTGGATAACCTACAGCTGGTGTTACAGATGTTTCAGAACTGCCATGTGGATGCTGGGAATTGAACCCAGGTCCTCTGTTAGAGCTACAAATGCTCTTAACCTCTGAGCCATCTTTCAGCCTCTACTCTCTTCCTTTTATAAGAGAGGCTAGGGAACAAAAGCAAAGCCAGGATTAAAACTCAAATTTCAAATGTTCTGGCTTTGTGCTGCTTCCTAACCTTGAATCCCAGAAGAACAACTACCTCATTTCTTGTGCATTGTCACTGGAAATGATATCCACATTTCAATTAACTTCAAATTTCCTGCCCATGCTATAAAATTAATCTGAAAACATAAAAATGTGGAAATGAACCAGTTTCTTTAGAATTAAAATTAGTACCAGTATATCTTATGGAATGGCAAGTTAGTCAGTCCCCATTAAAAGCAATCTGGCATTTACTCAAAATCACACATTTACCCCTTGATTGGAAGAAATCTCACATCTGGGAATTTACCCCATAAAGTTTGCAGAAACAAAATGGCTTATGAACAAATCTATTATTACATGGTGTTTGCAAGAACTACAATAACAAAAAAGTAAAACAACCCAAGAATTCTTTCACAATAGGGCAAGGGTAAACAGGTTATGGTGCATGCATACCAGACTGCTTGACAACTAGAAGACTGGATAAACACACTGCCAGGCTTACAACGCAAAGTTTCGGAGGGAGGGGAGCTGAAGAGATAGCTCAGCAATTAAGAGAACTGGCTGTTCTTCCAGAGGACCTGGGTTCAATTCCTAGCATCTACATGGTGACTCACAACCCTCTGTAACTCCATTCCGAGAGAATCTGGTGCCTTTTCTGGTCTCTGTGGGGATGAGGCACACATGTACTATACAGACATACATTTGGGAAAACACCCATATATAAATACAATCTAAAAAGGAGTATTTTTAAATGCAAGGTCTAGGACAGAGTAGACTGCTTTTTATATGAGTAAGACAGAAAACTCAGAATACACATCACTTGCTTGTTATTGCATAAAGCCTGAAAGGCTATTCCGGAAACCAGGAAAGGCTGACAAACAGGCTCATGCTTTACTCCTATACATCAGTGGGTTCTAGACTGCAACTCCAATCACTTTTTTTATTTTGCTCTGCCTCTCTCATTCTCTCTTCCTTCTTCTCTCTCTGAAACAAGGTCTCGGTACAGCTCCTGTGCTCAAATGGTCCACAGGCCTCAGACTCCCACACAGCTGGAACTGTAAGTGTGCACACAGTGACAACCCTACACCTGCCATTCTGAAGGATGTCCAAATTGAGAAATCTTGGAGCTGGAGCGATGGCTCAGCATCCATCTCAGGTGACTGTCAATCACCTGAACTTCAGGGGTTCCAGAGCTCCTGGCTTCTAAGGCTACCTGCACTCATGTGCACATACCCCCAAACAGACACACAACAGACATACAATCAAAAGTAACTTTAAAAACTAAACAACAAGGAGAGAGTGAGATCTTCCTAGTGATGAAGATCTCCTCCACAAGAAACGCCACAGTTAATTATGGTGGAGAGGGATGAAAGTGGATTGGAGGTTTCCCTGCATAATATTCCTTTCTATGTATTTTGCTTTGTGAATCATATAAATAATTGCCTATCTAAAAATTCTAACCACAACAAGTAGGCAAAGTGTTTAACCTTTGAGTTAGTTTTCAAACTCTACGCAAGTTGCGGCATTGGTTTATAATTTCAAAATGAAAAGAAAACAGAAGGAGGGGGAAAAAGGTATTATACAAAACCCTGTCGTGCTAGAGGCAGGTTAGGTGACCTGTCTAGATGAGCAGGAAGTGGGTATCTGTCTCCACTGCTTCCCAGTTTCCATCCTCTTTAAGAAACCCTTCCTCCCTTAGAAAGGCCCAGTTTAGGCCTCAAAAGCCATCCTGGTGACAGAGCCCAAGTGGAACCCTTGCCTAGCACATGTGAAGCCCGGGTCTGACTGTCTACTGTGAAAGCCATGGGGCTTTAGAAAGAACGGCAATGATGAGGTTATAAATGTAAGAAGCCCTCTGGTCTCTCAGCTTAGAAATGACTACTGCCATGGCTCCACGATGACTCTTCTAAGAAACTGAAGGCTGGTAGCCAAAAGGGGGCGGGACACGTCCTTCTTGTCAGGCTCTGATGTCCCCAAGCGGAGCACCCTTGTGTGAATGACTGGTGTGGAAAAAAATCAGGAAAGCTGAAGCTGGCTAGTCCAGCTTCCCTGCTGTGTCTATCTCTTGTGGCAGTTCCTCACTTTGTCCCAGCATTGATTGCTTTATCAAGCCTGGCAGTGCCTGACCTTGGGGCTGACTCTCTTAGGATATGTTTGGGTTTCCACTGTGAACCCTGCTTGTCTTAGTCAGGGTTTCTATTCCTGCACAAACATCATGACCATAAAGCATGTTGGGGAGGAAAGGGTTTATTTGGCTTACTTCCACATTGCTGTTTATCACAAAGGAAGTCA
>JADRCD010204076.1:0-17254 GCA_019843815.1 Montemys delectorum
ATTGTATATTATATTGTATTAGTATATACATATATATTATATATTGCATTATATATATTGTATATATTGTATTAGTATATACATATATATTGTATTAGTCAGGGTTCTCTAGAGTCATAGAACTTATGGTAGTCTCTATGTAGTAAAGGAATTTATTGATGACTTACAGTCTATAGTCCAACTCCAAACAATGGTTGGCAGCAGCTGTGAATGGAAGTCCAAGGATCTAGCAGTTGCTCAGTCCCACAAGACAAGCAGGTGAAGCAGAACCAGCCTTCCTTCTTCCAATGTCCTTATATAGGTCTCCAGCAAAAGGTGTGGCCCAGATTAAAGGTGTGTGCCATCACACCTTTAATCCTAAATGACCTTGAACTTGTAGATCTTCTATCTTAATCTTCTCAGATTCATAGCAACTATGCCACCACACCTTTAATCCCAGATGACCTTGAACTCACAGATCTTCCTATCTTAATCTTCTGGGATTCATAGCCACTATGCCTCAAGATCTCCATGCCAAGATTCAGGTCAGAAACTTGTATCTCTCAGCCATCTTCTGGTACGCATATGTGGTACCAATGAGTCCAAAGTGGTTGCTATTTCCTGCTCACTTGGTCCAATCAGCATAATGTCATCAATATAGTGCACCAATGTGATATTTTGTGGAAGAGACAAATGATCAAGATCTCTTCTAACTAAGTTACAGCACAGAGCAGGAGAGTTAATATATCCTTGAGGCAAAACTGTGAAGGTATACTGCTGGCCTTGCCAGCTGAAAGCAAATTGCTTCTGGTGGTTCTTATGGACAGGTACTGAGAAGAAGGCATTTGCCAGATCAATGGCTGCATACCATGTATTGGGAGATGTGTTAATTAGTTCAAGTAAAGAAACTACATCTGGTACAGCAGCTGCAATTGGAGTTACTACTTGATTTAGTTTTCGATAATCAACAATCATTCTCCATGATCCATCTGTCTTCTGCACTGGCCAAATAGGAGAGTTAAAGGGAGATGTGGTGAGAACCAACACCCCTGCATCTTTCAAGTCCTTGATAGTGGCAGTAATTTCTGCAGTTCCTCCAGAAATACGGTACTGTTTTTGATTCACTATTTTCTTTGACAGAGGCAACTCTAAATGCTTCCATTTAGCCTTTCCAACCATAATAGCCCTCACTCCACAGGTCAGGGAACCAATGTGAGAATTCTGCCAATTTCTGAGTATATCTATCCCAATTATACATTCTGGAAGTGGAGAAATGTGTTCGGGGACCTACTGGACCTACTGTGAGTCGGGCATCAGTCAAAACTCCATTAATCACTTGTCCTCCATAAGCCCCTACTTTAACTGGAGGGCCACAATGTTTCTTGGGGTCTCCTGGGATCAGTGTCAATTCAGAACCAGTATCCAATAGACCCCGGAAAGTCTGATTATTTCCTTTCCCCCAGTGTACAGTTACTCTTGTAAAAGGCCGTAGGTCCCTCTGGGGAAGAACTGGAGAAAGGCTAACAGCAAAACTTTTAGGTATCTTATCAAGATCCTCCCTCAGAGGAACCTGGCCACCCCTTCATTCAAGGGGTTCTGGATCTGCAAACTGGCTCAAGCCTGGAAATTGATTCACTGGCTGAGACTGCCTTTTGCCACAATCCACTGTAGCCCTTCTTTTTTTTGTTTGAGAATTTTTCTGCTTATACAGGCCGAACAGATATGCAGTGGGCTTCCTATCTATTTCGTGCCTGGAAATACCATGATTGATTAGCCAGGACCAAAGGTCCAAACGAGTCATGCCATTATAAATTTCACCTCTCCTGTGCTGACCATTACGGGGTTGTATCATTATAAACATTGTTTTGTCTATGCTGTCCATTATAATAACTATGATCACCTAGTCTCTGTCGATTCAATGCTGCCACCTGGTCCTTGTTACCTTGGGGCCAAATTAAACCCATTGAATTTAATTCATCTAATTGAGCAGCAGCATCTCCAACCCTAAGGTCTGGCACAAGGAAAAGGGCAAGAACAAAACTCTTCACATGTGCTGGTGCCCCTCTCACCATTTTGCTTCTTATAGGACTGGTGAAGGACATATCTTCTGGACCTTCCCATTGTGGAGGATTAGGTTTTACACAATGTATCCACTCTACATTGCAATTTCCCTAAGCCTTAAAATCCCTTGTCAACACTAATCCAAGGAATGTCAGGTATCTCTAACTCCTTTTCAGTAGGCCATCTTTTGATAAATGCTTCAGCCAACCATTCAAACAAACTTCTGACACCTTTTTTTACTGTGTGAGCTTTCATATTAAACCTAGAATCTCCACTCAAAGGGCCCATGTCAATAAATTCAGCCTGCTCTAGCTTTATGTTCCTTCCACCATTATCCCACACTCTTAAAATCCATTCCCACACATATTCCCCAGACTTCTGCTTGAATGAATTAGCAAACTCATTAAGCTCCTTAGTAGTGTATCAAATTTCCTCATGGACTACACTTTCTATCTCCCCTCTAGGGGCCTGTTTTGCCTTGAGTTTGGTTACAGGTCTAGAAGAAACTATTGGTGGGCCTTGAGAAACATCAGTATGGTCTTGTCTGGCATTTTCTTCAGTGAAAGTCACTGCTGTCTTATCAGACTCTGGGGGATTAACTTCCTCATGTGGGAAAGGCATTATTTCAAGGGGTGGGGCTGAGGGTACTACTTCCTCAGGTGGGGCAAAACCTTGAGAATCTGAAGATTCAAAATTCTCAGCTTCAATGGGGTCTTCCCACACATCCCCATCCCAAGTTATAGGATCCCATTCTTTCCCAACTAATGCCCTTACTTTAACCACTGACACCCTCTGAGGCTGAGACTTGAATTTTCACTGTAATTCAGCCAACCTTATAATGAGAGCTTCAGTTTGATTTTCTGCAACTTGAGCTCTATGGCTGCTGGAGAGAAGATTCTCTTCAAGGACACACTTAGCAACTTTTAGATCGTTTACTTGTGTCTGGAGCCTTTCGATTTTATCATACAACTCCTTATTTTCCTTCATCGTTTTTTCTCGAGATGCTAAGAGCAACCGACCAACAAAATCATTTTTTGATTTCTTCCCCATCTTGTAGAAAGCTTTGTTCACCAAATCCCCTAATTCATCAAGATAATCAAAGGCATTAGCTTCTTTAAGCTTGAAATATAGTTGTTTCCATGGGTCTTCAGTATTCTCTGAGCTCCCAGGAGGGAGAGAATTTGGAAAGGTTTCAGTAGTTGAAGGAGCTAATGGATTCTCAAACCAGCTCCAGATTTTTAAAAGATCCATCCTTATACTTCTGCTCCTCTAGAGCCACTCCGGGTACCAATTTTGTATTAGTCAGGGTTCTCTAGAGTCACAGAATTTATGGTAGTCTCTATGTAGTAAAGGAATTTATTGATGACTTACAGTCTGTAGTCCAACTCCAAACAATGGTTGGCAGCAGCTGTGAATGGATGTCCAAGGATCTAGCAGTTGCTCAGTCCCACAAGATAAGCAGGCAAAGCAAAACCAGCCTTCCTTTTTCCAATGTCCTTATATAGGTCTCCAGCAAAAGGTGTGGCCCAGATTAAAGGTGTGTGCCACCACACCTTTAATCCCAGATGACCTTGAACTCGTAGATCTTCCTATCTTAATCTTCTGGGATTCATAGCCACTATGCCTCAAGATCTCCATGCCAAGATTCAGGTCAGAAACTTGTATCTCTCAGCCTCCAGATTAGGGACACAGGTGAGCCTTCTAATTCTGGATTGTAGTTCATTTCAGATATAGTCAAGTTGACAACCAGGAATAGCCACTACATATATATATAATTTTTAATTATATGTAGGTATGTCTGTGTGTAGGTACAGATGCCCATGGAGGCCAGAAGACGGTATCAGATCTCATAGAGCTGGAGTTGTGAGGTTGTTGTGAGATGCCTGACATGGGTGATAGAAACCAAATTGTCCTCTGGAAGAGCATTACATACTCTTAACAATGGAGCCAGCCCCTAAAATATTCTTATAAATTGAGGGTGCAAACTCTAAGCCTGAGTAGGAGCAGGTGCATAGCCATAAGTAAAGAGACTGACCTATTTAACAAACCAAAAATATGAATATTTCAAAAGAAAAATAATTGAGAGAAAATATTTGTAACATATAATATAGAGAAAGGAGAGATACCTAACAGTAATAAATATACATAGTATACATAAAAAATATACATAGTATACATAGGCTATACAAAAATATAGAGAGTATACATAGTATTCACAAAAATATACATAGTATACATAAAATATATAGTATACATGAAATATACAGAGTATACATTAAAATGTACACCATACACATAAAGTGGAAAGGATAAATATTTATAACTTGTAAGTAACATATCAAAGGGACAAAACTGGTAGGAAAGGTAAATCAATGACATAAACAAAAAGTCCTCAAAAAGTAAGAATATAGCTGATAAAACCTGCAGACACCCAACCTCATTAGTGATCAGTGGAAATCAAATTAAAATATATGCTAACTCTTTGTTAGATTGTTCAAAAATGAAAAAGATGACTGCTTCACCACTTTGAACAATGATGGGAGATCACCAAATTAATAGATTTATAGGTATTTTTTCTTCTTAGAATATGAATCCTTTGTTAATATAGTTTCCACTTATGTCTTTAAGATGTCTTCCTTTTTCCCTTCCCAAAGTTAAAAAACAGAAACAAATAACCAACGTGACCCAATAGTCATTTAACATGGCCATTTGTTTGTTCGAGACAGAGCTTCCTTCAGCCCAGACTGGGCTTAAATTTGCTGCACAGCCAAGATGACGTTGGTCACCTTCCCATCCTCTCACCTCCAGCCACCCAGTGCTGGGTCACAGGCCTGTATGACTACATTCAGATGATCACAGTCTCTTATGACTCTATGATCTTGAAACTGTTGCCAACAAGGGGCTTGGAGTGGATTTTGGCTTCATCTCAGCATGAGTAGAGACAAACTGATTCAACTCATAGGTTCAGCTTGAATAATTTACTCTTTGTGATGAGACTCTAAGAACACCAGGCATTGTCTGGAAGAATCTATTGAAAGTATATATGTCTTAGATGAGGAACAAAGATACCATGTTCCTGTCACTTAAAATTTATGTCACACTGTTATAAGTCACTGTATGTCTCCATCCTGGGAAAGGTGAAAAAATATTTCTATATGTTCTTACCAAAGCAATGTTAAAGTTTATTTCTAAGGTCAGGCATGGCGGTACATGCCTTTAATTCCAAGCAGAGGCAAGGCAGATGATCTTTTATGAGTTCAAGGTCAGCCTGACCTACATAGTGAATTTCAGGGTAGCCAGAGTCTGTCTCAATATATACATATATACATACATACACACACACACACAAACACACACACACACACACACACATATAAATCTGGAGACAGACTTGAAGTCTGGTGTGGGAATTGGTGTTAAGGGGGTTGAACTGGCTGGCTGTTTGTAATGTCTTCATTGTATGAAGGAAAAATTAAAGGAAATTAATTACAAATAATGGCAATAAAAACCTCAGGGGTTTCAGATGTAACCCTGTTGCCAGTCTCCAAACTATCATGTAAAAACTAGCCAGCCAAGTCAACCCTCAAAGCTCTAGAAACTCTGATGTCTGGGGATGTTTGGTGTCAAGGCCAGCCAGAGGGGGAGCTGGAGGGGGAGGAGGCTTCTGAGTCAGCAGCATTTGCCTCCGGGATAGAGAGACCTGCCTGAGGAAAACTGTGCTGTGCGCGTCCCTGTCGTGTTGCAGGTGCGGTTACAAGGCCCAAATCTGGGCCGCTGGGAACTCCCAGAAACTCTCCATTAGCCTGGCACTTCCCTGGAGGCTATAAAAGCTGCCAGTTGCACAGAAATCTGCCTGCCTCTAAGCCCAATTAAACTAAAGTAATGTTAGCTGAAAGTTCTGGGCTCCTCTCCCCTCCTGCGATGAGTCTCCCAATTCACTCTGCCATTCCGAGGCCACTCCTCCTCCATTCTGCTGCCCCGGGAGTCCTCCGTCCTGCCTGCGCACCAATTAAGCTGCAGTTGCACTGCTCTCAACTAAGAGTTCCCGGGAGGCTTGTTAACGTCTCTGCTTCGGAAAATGAGAGGAACATCATTAAGAACTTTGGCTTATTAGGCAGCGGGGACCACTCCAGCAACCACGCAGAAAAGCAGAAATGGCACAGTATCCCTTGGAGGTACCTGAGGAAACGTGCCCTAACTTTTTCCTAATTCTGTCCCTTGTGTATACTAGGTAGCGAGTACATAGCCAAGGTACCTTCTCGTCCACCACCACCACCACCACCCTGGTGTTTTCAACGTAAGTGACATCAGCATAGCCTTGTCTTCCCGCCTGGGTTCTCATCTCATCAGTACTTTGACCCACCATCATCCCAAAACTATCAGTGTTCCCCTACTGCATCATCATCATCCTCAGCATCACCACCCAACCCATCACCTCAGCAGCAGCATCCTTATGATCAGCGCTCCCACGATCGGTGTGGATATGCCAGTTCTATGCCTCTGCCCCACAGCTGCCACTAATATAGAGCTGAAGGAGAAAGAAAGCAACAGTTCGGTAATTCCAGCCAGGTGCAAGAGCCAAAACAAAGGAAGACAAAGATCGACTGAGACAGATAGGCATTAAGCACATAAAATCCAACAAAAGGCAGACACGGTGATACAGCTGAGAAGATAGAGAGACCAAGGACATCTGTGGCTACAGAATGATTTTGAGGCCATCCTGGGCTACATTGGACCCTGCCCTTAAAAATTAAATTAAGTGAAACTTAATTTAGTACTAGAAACAATAAATAGAAAAATTGACTTTTTGCAAAAATTGAAATAATCTTCAAGATTCAGGAAAAAAGAAAGTTATATTAACTACGGAAGGGAAGACGAATTATGTCACTCCATCCTGGAAGGGTTGAAGAACGTCTAAAGAGGTAAACAATAAGTGGAAGCAGCCATCTCTGGAGAGTTAATTGAAAAAAGGACCTTTCAGAAATGAGTCTTCCATACAACAAAGAACACTGATGCCCACAGAGTGGGGCAACCCCTGCTAACCAGTCACCGATAGAGGATTAGTGACCTGAACATACAAAGAACCCAGACACTAAGCATTGAGTGTTACAGGATATTTGATCATGCTGTGAACCCTGAGATTGCATTATTTACTGAAAAAACAAAAAACAAAAAACAAAAAACAAAAAAACAAAACTGTTTCTAGTTATGGTTCAGCTCAGCCCTTACCATACACCTTTAATCTCAAGCAATAAAGGTAAAGTTCGTTTGGAGAAAGAAGCACCCATGTTTGAAATTGATATCTAATTGAGTGGCAGACAAAAATGATGAATCACAGAAAGATTTGACAGAATAGGATATGCCCGACTGTCAGGAGAAAAGAAAGGAAAGGGAAGCAACCTGAGGGGCAGTGGAGAGAGAGGAGGAGTTTTACCTGGACAGTTGTACAAAAACAGGTTGCAGAGAGAGAACAAGCTAGACACAGGTGAAGACAGAATGAGCCAGAGAATGAGAAGGAACCGGAAGATTAGAACATGTCTTAGGATTTTACTGCTGCGAACAGACATCATAACCAAGACAAGTCTTATAAAGGACAACATACATTCGGGGTTGGCTTACAGGTTCAGAGGTTCAATCCATTATCATGAAGGCAGGAGCATGGTGGCATCCAGGCAGGCATGGTGCAGGCAGAGCTAAGAGTTCTACATCTTCATCTGAAGGCCGCTAGTGGAAGACTGACTTCCAGGCAGCTAAGGTGAGAGACTTAAGCCCACGCCTACAATGACACACCTACTACAACAAGGCCATACCTACTCCAACAAGGCCGCGCTTCCTAGTAGTGCCACTCCCCGGGTCTGAGCATATACAAATATACCATAACAGAACATACTGCCAAAGTCAGTATGAGGCCAAGCAGAGCAATTCAGGAGAAGCTAAGAGAGAGAAGCAAGATTGAATCAGTCAGCTTAGAGAGAAGTTTGAGCCAGAACAGCTGAGTTGAACCATCCAGCCAGAGATCAGAAAGAACAAGAAAGGGTGAGCTTATTCACCAGTAAGTCTGAGAGGCAGAAAACATTCTAGACCTAGATAAGATTATATGAAGGCTAGAAGTTTCCAGGACTAGATCTACATTAGCCCACAGGGACAGTAAGCCTCCTAGATGATAATTACATCAGACGAATAAAAGATACATTTCCAATTAGGAAAACAAACAACCCAGTTAAAATTGGGCTACAGAACCAAATAGAAAATTCTCAAAAGAAAAACTGCAGATTTCTAGGAAACACTTTTAAAAGTCCTCAACATCTTTAGCTATCAGGGTCTTGCAAATAAAACTACATAAGAATTCCATCTCACCCCAGTGAGAATGGCCAGTCATCCTCAAGAATGCAAATGAAAACAGACTGGTGTGGATGGGGAGAACAGGACTGCTTATACACTGCTGGTGGGCGTGTAGACTACTGCAGCCACTTAGAAAATCAGTGTGGAAGTTTCTAATAAATAGACATAGAACTACCATACGACCCAGCTATACCACTCTTGACATAGACCCAAAGGACTTTACCTCCTACTACAGAGACTTGCACATCCATGTCCGTTGCTGCTCTATTCACAATTAACTAGGAAAGGGAATCAAACTAGATGTCCTTCAACAGATGGATAGATAAGAACAAATGGATGGTGCATGTGTACAGTGGAACATTACTCTGCGGTAAAGAAAAAAGAGATCATGACATATACAGGTAAATGTGTGGAACTGGAACAATTTAGAATGAGTGGTAACACCAAGAAGTACACATGACTCGAGCTGTGTATGTAGCAGAGGATGGCCTTGTCAGGCATCAATGGGAGAAGAGGCCCTTGGTCCTATGAAGGCTTGATAGATGCCCCAGTGTAGGAGAATCAAGGGCAGGAGTGGGTGGGTGAGTGGAGGAACACCCTCATAGAAGCAGGGGAAGAGGGGATGGGATAGGGAGTTTCCGGGAGCGAGGGAAACCTGGTAAGGGGATAACACTTGAAATGTAAATAAATTAATAAAAATAAATTAATTTTAAAAAATAGAATGAGTGGTGTAACTCAGAAAGACACATATGGTATTGTATGGGTCCATGACTCATGAAGAACGATACCCCAGACTCAAATAGTATGCAACAGCAAAGAGTATTTATTCTGCAGAGAACCTGCATGCAGGGGTCCACCATATTTCAGTACAGAAGACAGAGGTGTAGAATTTGCAAGGTCAATTTAAAGTCTGTTAGGGTAGGAGTGCATGACTTTTACCTTTGTTTCCCTTGATTGGTTGGCTCTATCTCCAGGGGTAAGGGTGCCTTTGTGATTGGTTAAGGCTTAGGGGATTTGAGGCATTTTTTGCTAATTGGCTATACTTGGCTCAGGCTAGGCGGTGGGACAGATTCCTGATTAGCTGCTCGTGATGGGTGGTTTTTCCTGGAATTGACTTGTTTCAGACTTTTCCAGTTCTGGGAAACAGAAACTTGAGCCTAGTCTCCCAAACTCTCAGGTTGCAGCCTGTCATGGAGTCAGCCTGGCTCTGGCTAGCTTTCTCCTCTCAGAATGTTTTCTCTCACATGTGGATCCTACCTTAGTGTTTCACGAGGAGGGGAAGTGGAAGCCAGGAACCTAGAAAAGAGGCCACAGGGAAGAGGAGGGTCACATCAAGGTAAGATAAGAGGCAAAGTAGATTGTAAGTAAAACCTCCAAATTAAAAAAAAAAAAAAAAAAAAAAAAAAAAAAAAAAAAACAACTAAAAGTCACAGTAGCCACTGTATTCCAGGAGATATAAATGAGATACACACTGTGCATATGTGCATATACACAGCACATGCACACACACACACACACACACACACACACACACACCTTTCTGGGGCTTTAAGGGTTTTTTAAAAAAACAAACAAACAATGCTGGCCCAGCCTCAGGGTTCAGCAGCCTCTCTTGATTTCTGTCTAGGTGATTGTCTTTCTCCCCTTTGGACAGCACATGTTCCTTCTAGAAATATGAGTTTTCTCTCAGCCCTCCTCCATTGTCTTCCTCCAGATCTGTAAATGACCTCACAGGCCTCTTTACATCCTTAGGACACCTTTCTCAAACCCCTCCATGCTGACTTACTCTAGTTTTATAGGTTCGAAGGTCCCCTGCTATATGCTTCAAAGTTATCTTAGTTATTTGTATTTTCATGTGACTCCAAAGTCAGGATTCCTTTCCACTCACTTTCAAACTCAAACACCGTAAATAATGAGTGTGTCTACTATTCACATGGTGTTTCATTACAACTGTAAGATCTGAGGACCTTCCGTTCTCTTACTTATAATGCTGAATCTTCCAGCTAGCAAACACCATGCACCTCTCTGTTTGGACTGCAGCCACGTCCTGCAGAAAAGGTAGCAGTGACTTTTCTCCCTCCTATGACAGAAGCAGCTTAAAGGAGGAAGGTTCTTATTTGGCTCATGGAAGACATGGTGGGGTTCATGGAGGCAGGAGGATGTGGCCAGAGCACCTCATATCTCAGAGGATCAAGAATTGCCAGGTGTGGTACACATTCTCAGTGATCTACCTCCACCAGACAGGACCCACAACTTTCCACAACAGCACTGGCAGCCAGAGGCCACTGGCTGAAACATGTAGGCCTATGAATGGCAGTCTGTGTTCAAACTGTAACAGGGCCTGGCACATTTCTCATGTTATTGATTTCTAGATATTAGATAAATTAATAGTATTTGAATGTTATTATCAATGTTGTTATTATCATCTCTACAGATATAAAACCACATTTGATAAAGTTCAACTATTTATCTATTGATGATAGCATTGTACAACATTGGGAACAGAAAGGAATTTCCCTCATCTCATAAAAAAAATTTATAGAAAACCTAAGACATGGTTTCTTCAATTTTTTATTTTCAAATTGATTATTAATAATTTAACTATTAGTTAAAATTTAACTAGCAATCCAACTAATAAACTATTTCTAACCTATTATCAATAGGAATAACAATTGAGTTAATTTGAATTTAATCTAGTGACAGCAATTCATTTATGCCTCATAACCTCTGAACTCTCTAGGTTCTCAATGCGTGCATTCCTATCAATTTTATTCTTCCTGTGAAATCTTTATTTCTTTTTCCTGTCTTATTCCACTCCTGGGTCATCAGCAGGGTGATGCGTAGGAGTGCTGACTGACTCTGTTACCATCACTCTCGTCTCAGAAGGAAATGCTTCCAGACTGTCCTGCACCATGCCTTAGATTTGCTATAATTTTTTTTTTTTACCAGATAAAGGAAAGTCCTTTCTGTTCCCAATGTTGTGCAATGTTATCATGAATGGATAAATAGTTAAACCTTATCAAATGTGTTTTTACATCCGTAGAGATGATAATAACAGTATCTAAACTCTGTTAGTAATATATTAAAGACATGGACCCTGAGACAGGGAGCCAGTCATGTGGTGTGGGTCTACTCTCCCTTTGCACCTTAGTTTTTTATTTTTATTTTTGTTTGATTTTATGTGTATGAGTATTTTTCCTGCATGTATGTCTTTGTACTATATGCATTCCTGGTGTACACAGAGGCCTGAAGAAGGTGTTGTACCTCTTAGAACTGGTGTTACAAACAGTTGTAATCTGCCATGTGGGTGCTGAGATGAGGAGAGGTGAAGAGAAGTGAGGAGAGGAGAGGAAAATATGCCAACGTATTTAGATGAGCCAAAGAGAATATAAAATCTTTTCATCAATGTGAGGTGCCAAGCTCCTCTTGGTGGATACACAGAACTTGTCCCATACCCTCAATCACTCCAGAGAAGCAGTAAATGTTTTTGGAGAAATTATGGAGGAATAAAACCAGTTATATTCAGAAATCTTATAATGAAACAAAGCTGGCAACAGAGCCCAGCTGGAATGTGAACACAGCAAGGAGATCCAGACCTGAGCAGTATGGAAGCCACATTTTGGCAGAGCTTCAAAAGAAGGCCCCAAGTCAAGCTGGAGAGTGGCTCAGCGTTGAGAGCACTTAGCTCTTGCAGAGGACCTAGGTTAGGTTCCCAGCACCCACATGGTGGTTCAAAACCATCTGTAACTCCAGTTCCAGGGGATGTGATGCCCTCTTCTGACCTCCATGGGCTAATGCATATATGTGGTACATATACACACTCAGGTTCACAAACATACACATAAAATAAAATAAGTACACTTTTAAAAAAATGGAGCAAGAAAATTCAGAATGGTTTGAAAAGTCACTAAAAACATGCAGTCCAAAGTCACTAAGGAGGGGCTGATGGGTAATGTTGGCAGAGGGGAGGGAAGGACACAAGGACTGGGGACTTCTATAGAGTGAGGCTCTTTGAGCAAAGCAGTCACCATCTTCATCAGATCGGCTGTCCCTGATTCCCGGAGTCTACCCCACTGGATTGTTGACTATTGATGCTCTCTCACAAAAGGAAGGGTAGGGGAGTATCATAGGCCCCTGACCAAGGATGCCAGCAGCTCCTCACAGCATTTGTATGCAACACTGCCCTCATGGCTACTGGCCACAGGATCTCCCAAGGTGTACAGTACACTAGCTAGGGAGAGTTAACTGAAGGGGGCCTTCTCCATCTATGATGCTATGGGAAAGGCATTCTCCATGCTGGGGGAGAACCTTCCTCTGTGGCTGCTTTGAGGCCGCCCACACCCTTGCAAGCAATCCCTCACCCACACTCATTAAGCAGGCCTGATCATCTCATTGGCTCAAATTGAAATCTGGTGGAATTACAATCTAGGTTCTCACTGGAGTCCTACGAAAAGGAGTAGATGTTTCTATCTCTCCAGGGAATGAACTCTCAGGAGAAAGGCATTGGAGAAATAGCAGCAATCATAACTATATAGTATGAACACACAGATATAAAGTGTGGGTCAAACGACAGACTGTCCAAGGAAGTGGCCTCAGGAGTGGGTAATTCCTAGGCAACAAAGCAAGATATGATCCTAGTGGTCTGGAGTGAAATGTAGGTGGTATAGAAATCCAGGAGGGGGCTGGAAAGATGGCTCAGTGGTTAACAGTATTTGCTGCTCTTCCAGAAGACCTGGAGCCACTTCCCAGCATCCACGTGGCAGTTCACAACCATCCATAACTCCAGTTCCATGGGGATCTGATGCCCTCTTCTGGCCTGCAAGGGCACTAGGCACACATGGTGCACATACATACACATGGCCAAAACACTCATACTCATAAAGTAAATCTTTTTTTTTTTTTTTAATTTTTTAAAAACAGAAATCGTGGGAAGCAGAGGCCAGAGCCTCATATCTACATGGACATTAAATAAGCAGCAAGAACAAAATTAAGAAAAGGGTTACAGTTTTTATAGGAAGAGGATCCAGAACAGGACAGGACAGGACAAGGCAAACAGTGGTGGGTGGCAGAAAACCAAAAGGTTATCAGATAATAGAGCACTAGCAGCTTCAAAGGCCCTGGAAGAACCACGCTGTAACCTGAACCCTGCTCCTGAAGTCCCACTCTGAAGTCCTCCTGGAGGTACTAATAAAGGCAGGGGTGGCAATGTGCCCCTTCAGGGACATCCAGGCTGTAGTTTAATCCAGGAAAAGCACTAAAAAGCCAGTGAGGACACAGAGCCAAGACGGCTTGTCATATTGCTGGACAGCTTAAGCTGAAGGTCGGAAGGAAAAGGAATGGGGCCGGGCCAAGGAAGGAAAAATCAGAATACTATAGAGGTGAGTTCAGATGAGACAGAATGATCTAGGAGTCCATATGATGATGAGAGAAATTGAGTGTGAGAGTAGAGGTGCCACATGGACAAAAAGAATGTGGAAAACCCCTTGATCATTTCGTGAAGTAGGCATCTCCGATAGTGAGAACGTGCCTACACACTCGGGAGGCAACAGATATCCTTCCAGCTTGCTTCTTGGATTTATGATTCTACCTAAGAGTTAGACAACAGAGCTGGAAGGATGGCTGAGTGGTGCCTATTTGTACTCAGCTGTCTTTCTGCACACTCACATGCTCCAGGACCCTCTGCTTAGAGGATGGTGCCACCAATAGTGGTATGGGTCTTCCCACACCAGTTAAGACAAATCCCCACAAGAATGCCCACAGAGCAGCTCAAATGAGGCAGCCCTTCACTGAAACTCTCTTCCAAGGTGATGCAAGGTTGTTTGAAGTTCACAATTCAAGCTTTTCCCATCTACCCAATTCTACCATCAAGATGGCTGCCGCCCACCCCAAACTCTTGGCTCTGTCCTATCCCTTTGACCAAGCTTTACCTATTGAAGGGCCAAAAAAAAATGTATATTATTTGGGGAGCAGGAAGGGATGAAGGCTACAGATCCATTTCTTCTCTTTGTCATTGCACAAGAGCACTGAGACCTAGGCCACGGGGCCGACTCCCTGGCTAGCAGAATCTACCCACTGAACCGAAAGGGTGGGGTCTAAGGTCATAATGGATGATGCAACAAGCAATGTATGACACTGATGCTGGAGGGGGTCCGGCACATGCTCAGACACTCACTGCAGAGAAGCAAGAAGCTGCAGTCTGATGAAAAGATGACCAGAAAGCTTCCTCGTATGTTCTCGGCTCAGCTGCAGCCTCGTTCCTCACCTGGTTCTCCAGTCTCTCATCATCATAAAGCCCGCCTTCCTCTCCTGCCTACTCAGTCTTCCAGCCTTCAGCCTCCTCTGCAGCCAAGCCCACCCCTCTCCGTCTTCTGCCCCACCTCTTTCCCTCCTCTGGCAGCCCCTTCCTACTATCCCACCTTAAGGATCTCCATGCCCAGCACCTCCAGACATTCAGCTAAGCGCACTGTGCATCTTCCTCCCCTTTCCTGCTACTCCTCCATCCTTGTCCCTACTCCCCCCAACAGCCCCGTTGAATAGTTCCCTTCTCTCCAGTCCCCACCTTCAACCCTCCCACCCTCCCTCAGCCACACCAGGTGAGCCACCAATCTCATTGTGGGGAAAGGTTCCCCTACTGTCACCATCATTCAGAAGTCCCAGGGCTGTGGGCACCTGGAAGCTTGACCTTACAAACAAGGCATGCAGAACCGTGGAGCCAATATGGAGTGCCTCTCTGGTTAGTCATGAGACATCTGTGGCCACACTCTGGTTTTTAATATCTGTGGCAGCGTTAAAGCCCTAAGGCAGCAGTTTTCAACCTGTGGGTTGTGATCCCCACAGGGTCACACATCAGCTATCATATTTATAATTCATAACAGTAACAAAATTAGTTATGAAGTAGCAACAAGATAATTTTATGGTGGGGTCACCCCAGCATGGGTCACAGCATTAGGAAGTTTGAGATCCAACTGCCCTTTTGATCCTCCTGTCTGCTCAGCTGCCTCCCTCTAGCATCTGCATTTCCAGCAAACTTGGGCTATAACCAGAGTTCAAATACCAGGAGCAGAGTTGGGGATGGAGCAGAGAGAGAATGGGAAAAGGAAACACGAAGTGCAAATCCTGTTCGTGCTCCTGTCATAGAGATGGGGCCCGTTTTGTTGTTCTGTTTTGGTCTCATTCCTCCCAGAATCTGTTAGTCCATTTTTCCTCATCCTAGACATCAGAATCAGGCCAGAGACCACTTGCCCTGGGAAACATCTCCTGCCACAAAGTGAGGGGTTCCTATTTTGCTTCTATCAAGAGTCTGAAGGAGGGCTCAGCTGCCTCTATCTCAAAGACGGACAGGTAGTAAAGTCTAGAAGGCAGATAACTGTGTTCTGTCCTACCTACAGGGTCTCACAGAGATATCCCAGGATCCCCTTGAGCTCACTATGGAATCAAGGATGACCTTGAACTCCTGATCTACTCACCTCCACCTCCAAAGTACCAGGACTATAGGCATGGGCCACAATTCCCAGGCAGATGACCCCAACAATCCCAATAGATCCTAGCAAACGTTGAATAATTCATTATAATTTATGCAGAAATACAAAGTATTAAAAATAGTCAAAATCCTCACAAGAGAAATTACTCCAGATATGACACTAATGCCCCAAACTGTATTCTAAATACTATAGTAACTGTGATGTTGTATTGATAACAAACAGACAAATGCACCACAGGGTACCAGAAATGACTCATTTAGACACATGAATTCATTCTTAGGTTAACACCTGGATAATACAGTTTATTCCTGATACAAATGGCTTGTTATTTACATTTTCTAGTTGACTTCCACGATGACTGGGTCTTGGCAGCTGATCCTAACTGAGCAGGAACCCAGAGATTTCTAGAGAAATCAACCCCCTAAGGACACCAGTATTTCTTAGTTCACAGTGGTGGCCTGGAAGGGCTCCAGGTAAGGAGTCACGTGGTGTCACTGGGCTGGGCACCTGGGAAACAGAAATATAGAGCTTGGGGTGGAGAGAGAAGCTTCAGAGACTGCTCTTTTGTTCCTTTTCAAATTTTGGGGTTTTTACAAGGTTTATTTTATGCATATGTTTTCCCTGCAATATATGTGCACCACATATGTGCCTGGTGCTCAGAGGTCAGAGGGTATCTAATAAACTGGAATCGGGGATGCAGACAGTTTTAAGCTGCCATGTGGGCACTGGGAGCTAAACCCAGTTCTTCTACAAAAACAATACATGCTCTTAACCCCTGAGTTGTCCCTCCAGCCCTGACGACACTTTCTCTCTGAGCTTCCACCAAGCTGAGCACTGAAGCTGTCTGGGGCAATTCTGGCTATTAGAAGTCATGTGGACCCAAGCTGAAGAAACACAGCTTTCAGGGCACAAACGTGCTTGCTAGGTTCCCACAAACTACCCAAGTGGCTGCTTTAAAAAATGAAGACCATTTTCCTGTTTGCCTCAGGAACACAGTGAGGAGTCAGGCATGCCCACAACGACAAGGTATTTCTCTAGCCCAGCTACGTGTGATGTCATTAGTGTGCCTGGACGATGTAGAGGTTTATACAATGGCATTAACAAAAGAGTCTGACAGACAATCACACAGAGACAGCACAGATAATGTGTTTGGTGCTCAAATAACCTGAACAAAAGCTCTGATCTGAGAGGACTTTCTTTGATGGTGACAATGTTCTAGATCTGTCCTGTGGCCACTGTGACTAGTGAATGATGGAGACAGTGTTCTAGATCTGTCCTGTGGCCACTGTGACTAGTGGATGATGGAGATAACATTCTAGATCTGTCCTGTGGCCACTGTGACTAGTGGATGATGGAGACAACGTTCTAGATCTGTCCTGTGGCCACTGTGA